>UCOL01003607.1:0-18177 GCA_900474335.1 Ormyrus nitidulus | reverse complement strand
CCCAGCAGCCGCATAAATCCCAAAGTGGACGCAGTTTCGGTATCCAGCCGCGCTCGCTCGTTGAAAGCGCGCGCCCCGCACACTCTCGGGCTCGTCTTTCATAATCGCGCTTTCGCGCATTGTCGTCGCACTCGAGCCGGGAGTAGTATATAGTCCCAGAGCCAGACGACGCTTTCGAGGAAGGAGGATAAGGGCTGGCAGGACGCTGCTTGGATATAGTGCCGGGGGGGGAGCCTCGTTAGGAACTTGAGCCGATCTACAATCTACTCCGCGAAAGGCCATTCCCTACTTTACAGCGGGAATTGGGAACGACAACTTTCGACTCTGACGTCTTTCGCGATTGTTACACGCACTGCAGCTTTCTCTCTCTCTCTCTCTCTCTCTCTCTCTCTCTGCACTTTGAGTCTCTCCATATCTCGGCGGTTCGACGCGGCGGAGGACGATCGGCTGTACCGCTGCCTCTTCCTCCGGCTCTTCGAGACACCTTCGAGTCCCAGGGCAGGCGGAAACTCCGCGGGACTTGTACCTGCGCGGAGTCTTTGTCCTGCTCTCGACGGCGGGCGAACGCTTGCCATTGACAGGGGCTGACGCAAGCTGGATGATGAACGAGAGTTTGAGAAGAACTTGATTGGATATGTCCCTTTCGCCGGGGATCGCGCGTCGAGTGATAAAGCGAGGGGACGCGGGAAGCATATCCTTGTCTCGAACCTCACCGCGTATCCTCGTTAGCTCACCACCCGAGGGAAGCGGGGATTACCTATCATTAGGTTTTTATGTATCGTGTCCTTTAATGTTATTCGGACCGGTGCGTATTGGAATAAGTTTTACAAAGGTTAAAGAGACGTCTAATGAATATTTCATTCTCAAACCAAAGATGGTGTTATTATTATTATATTAGCTGGTCATATATTACCATTTAATTATAGCCACTAATTAATAATTAGTGCAATAGTTCATCTTAAATTAATCTCCATTTTGAATTAGGAGGTATATTCAAATTAATATCGTCATCTATTTGCGCTCCTTTGATTGAGACCACAGCAGGATTCGCTTCTAATCAGCTGTATCGCAAAAGCACCTAGTTTAATAACTAATCGGCAAGCCAAGAAGTACTTTCCCTCCTCGCCTCATCCCCATTGGCCCTTCTCTTTCCTCGCGTCTGACTGACACCGGAAACGTATCTTGGTGGTTTCCTCCGACGGACGAGCAAGCAAGAGAGAGAGAGAGAGAGAGAGTAAACGTCGCCGCAGTGCAGTCGGCGAATTTGCCACGTAAGCAGCGGCACATCACATTTCCAAGGCATAGAGAGGGACGGAGGTGGAGCGAGAGCAAATCGGCTCTGTCAGTTGGGAGAAGCTTCTAGATGATTCTGATGCGGCCTTGGCTTCGGACAAGGCTGACGGACGTTTGGATTCCCTTCCCCTTTCCTTCCAATGTATCGCCTGGTGTTTGAGGATGTCTGGGCGCTTCGCAGCCTCCACCACACTGCTTTGGGCATAACTAAACCAAGAGGCAAACCAGAGTGTCGAGTTCATCCCGCCGCAAAATTGGTTACAGCTTCTCTGCCTCTCTCTCTCTCTCTCCCCACCTCCACCCCTCTCTCTCTCTCCCTTCGGCTTGACTCGCGAATTAAGCTGTGTTACTGAGATGCGGGGATCGATCCGCCTCGCGGTTTTCGCGTGTTATGGGCCGATCATAAACATACTTCGCTCGCGATGAACTTTCCGATGGTTTGATAGCGGAAGCGGGTTTAGACGACATCTTTCGAAACTTTTTATGTACTTTGCTGCACAGTTTTTGCATGTGACGGGGCTATCGAATTTTCGAGGAAGTAACTTTAAATCGAAAATGCTTCGCGTCCGTCAAGATAAAATTTTAATCAGAATTTAAAAATTATTTTCTGTTCAATCATTAGTGTATCGACATTTATTTATGAATTTTATAGATTGAAGTTGTATGCGTTTGACGTGTTATGGATTAAAAAAAACCTTTTTGTAAAGTTCCATACAGCAGAATACAGTTGAAAATGAAACTTGTAGATACTAATGCTGGTTAGGAAGTCAAAACATTTTGGAAAAACGACACGTCTATCTAAAGCATTATCCTAAAATTATATTTGACAGAAAGACATCAACAATTACGAATAAGTCAAAAACGACTGGCGGAAAGCGAATTTCGTCATTCGATCCGGCAAAGCTATCGCGCGAGCGGAAGAAAATTGCCGCGATACCTCCCCGGGACACGGGCCAGGGGTATAAAAAGATTTGAAACTTTTTCCCGCACTCTTCATCCGCGTATTCGTCTTGATTCCATTTATAATCTATCAATCGAGAAGGCATATTCACCTCTCGGAGAGACGGCGAATTCAATCGAGGTCCCCCGCCGACAAAGTCACACACTCGTCGATTTTTCTCAATGCCTCGGACACTCCATCCCCAGCCTCGGCCTCGGGGACATCTTTTACATTTTAAGGCGGCGTCGGAAAGATATCCGGCCGTACGTATACGTAAGCTGACACCTACTTGCGAAACTGGGACGCAATGATATCGGCGGCGGCGGCGGGAGTTTTTGGCGCCGCTCCAATTGTGTCCCCCCCCGACGGAGGGGTACGGCAACGAATTTACCTCGCGTTTCCGCGATTCCGTCGGTGTACGGGCGTCCTCATCTGCTCGCGCGATGGACGACGAGGCTCGGCGCTGCAATATACGTACGAGGCGGCTTTTATTTACATTTTCGTGCTCCCGCATTCGGAATCAATTTTAGCCCAGTCGCCCGAATCTATCTCAATATAGAGGCGCGCCGCTTCCCCGGGCCGAATAAAAATGATGACGGCTCCGTTAGATTCTGCGGATTCGACTTTAATAATCCGCGTCGCGCAGGTTTTCGATTGACGACTACGAAAAATAATTGTCTCTTTTACACATATTTGCGATTATCAAAGTGCAGACTGGACGGTCTATTTAATTTCATTTGAACACGTTGGATTTGGAAAACTCTTTTTTTTTGCATCAATTCGTTCAAAGCCGCGGCGTCATTTTTATCCTACTCTCCTGTTTACAAAAACTTCCGCGGCCTTCACAATGCAATGCCGACAATTACGAGCGCTCGAAAATTCTCTAAAATCCGGGCAGCTACCTTTTACCGTCCGTTTTTTCGGTAGCGCGGACGCTCGCAAATGAATAATGCCCCACTTATGTCGTGTATATCCGCGCCGAGAGCCGTTTCGGTGCATTTCCGCCGGAAGTGCATCGCGATAATCTCGCGACTATGCTAAATGCTCGCTCGTCGCCCCTCCGGCTCGTCGTATAACATCTTCCCCCTTTCGAGGCGGAAAGAAAAAATGTTTTCGCCGCCGAGCGCTTTGAATTTAAAATTATACCGGGCGCGACTCTCGCGGCGTATTTAATTGGTAATCCGCGGGAGTCGGCCACTCGTCAAACGCAATGAGCGGCTTCATTTCTTTTTTTTTTCATCCAGTTTCCGTCCTTTTATTTTCTGTTTTTTTTTTTGTACAGTCACCTACTTTCGGAGCTTTTCGAGTGGCCGGAATTGTGCGGTCGAAAAGTGTGTCGGGCGATTTAACTGAGAAAATAAAGTTACAGCTTTACAGAAGGTGAAGATCGCGCTTTGTATCGGATAATTTTTTGTTAAAAGTAGGCCACGTACTGAATCGGGACAATGGCATTGTGGGATATTGCCCTACTCCCTCAGTTATCAAACATCAAACAATGTTTACACTCTCCAAACTCACAAGTGAAAATTATCAAACCTCCCGTGACATAGTCATTTTCCAATTTTTTTTAATCAAGAAAGGGCCCGTTACCTCCAAACAAAAAACTCTCGAAACCCAAAAGAAGTGTAACAACTCTCGGCGCGAATCCCCGATCAAACGCAGCCGGTTTAGGCTTCGCGTAATCGTCCTCGGCAGCCCGTCGGCGGAGCTCTCGCGAGCGTATGCCGCGAGGTCGTTCGGGCGCCGTCATCGATATCATTGCCGCTCCCAACAAATCACTGCCGGGCGTTAAATTTCACCGCACGCCCGCGACTATCGAGCAATCGGCAGCGAGCGCGCGCACACACACGCACACAGCCGCGCCCTTGTATCTCAAAACGGAATCTCGCCCGAGAGCCCGAATAAATCCAAACTCATCTAGCAAAGTCTCTCGCGGAGGCGTTCCGCGCCCCCCCCGGATACCTATGGGCTCTTCCGTCTTCAATAAAATACTGCAGAATTTGAATTTCATTTGCTTCTGGGGGCTGTGTAATTACGGTTTTTCCGCTTTAATTGTTATGTTGCGGGTGGTTGGTTCGCGAAATCACTCTAATTTTTCGTCGGGCGCGAAATGGGTTTCGTTCGAATTTCAATAGAAATAAGTAAATGAAGAATGTACAGTTTCTGACTTCAGGGTTGCGATGCGGATTGCCGAAACGCGAAGGTAACTCAATAAAGCTTCGATACAACTTTTTTTCTCATAATTACTTACCACAATTTTGATGTAAACAGTTTCATTGAAAAGCTGACGATAAAATAGTCAATTATCCGCTCGACGTTCTCAATAAATCCTTAGCAATTATCCGCCCTTTGACGCGTACGCAAGCGCGTCCCCACTTACCGCAGGAGCCGACGATCGTTCTTTTTTCTTTTTTTCGCCCGCCGACTCCCGGATAAATAAGGTCGAAATACGCGGGAAAGAGGCTCGGGGGCGCCTTATCTGGTTTTATGCGGGGCTCTCGAGCCTCTCTCCCGTATATAGGCGTGCGCCGGCTCGCCACTTCCGAGACGGACGGGCCACGCGAGGGTAAGCGCCAGGAAGGGGCGTTGCGGCCCCCGCCAGGTATAGATAAAGCCCGACGATGGCTGTGTGGTACACTGCGAGCCCGGAATTATGCGCGAGGATTGAGAGGTGTGTATACCTGCGCCTAACGTATATAACGCCAGAAATTGAGAAGCGAATCGCTCCGCGTCCGGTTGTTTGGGAAGAGCAATTCATCCGGCTGGCTATGCTTTAATTGGGGCGTTTTGCTCTTTGCTTCGGTGAATCTTGATTTGCGCGAGGCACTTTTCTGATATGCTTTTGTTTAAAATTTTTCAAGTTCTGTGACAATTCTAATTGTTCCGTAAATTAATTTAATAAATAAATAATAATAATAAACTTCATTAGTCATTAGAATTAATCTATATAGAATTTTGAACCATTGTAGTTGAGTGAATTTGTTTATAATTAATTAAAATGCAATCAGTACATATAGTACAAATAATAAAAAAAACACCTTTTCTTGTCAGAGACTGTACAGGTAACAGAGCCTTAAGGGTGTATTCAGTGCTGAGAGGCGAATCTGAATGAGCTAAAACTCGGCGTAACCTTAGTATAAGGGCCAAGAAGTGAAAAATGTTCCTCGTCACGAGAAAATATTATCGCATCCGCTAGACAATATACAGTGATAATTTAAAACTTTTCTGTTTTGGAAATTTTCTCACTTACGCAATATATTTCATTGCATTAAGGTTCATTTCGATTTGACGATTACAAACTTTTTAAAATTGCCAGAAAAATGTATTATTCGCTCGGTAGTGAAATTGGATTCTTTTTTAAATTACATCGTGTACTTTTGTTTCAAAATTTCCCACTAATTGAACGTCAATCGCCTAATTAATTAAGCTAAAAAAATTGGCAGATCTATCGACGCTCGAGAGAAAAAAAAGAATCCACGTAACACTCCGTCGCAATTAGACAGGGCGCGTGCTGGGAAGCAAATTTAATGCCCGCTTGGCAGCTCATTCGATAATAGGATTTGCTCTCGCGATGTCGTTATGATAAAATTGCAGAGCGCCGGTGAAACATAACGCTTTATTACACGAAGGCTCTCTCCCCCCTCCCCCCTCTCTCTCTCTCTCTCGCTCTGCTCCTCGATAATGCATCGAGCCTTATTTACATGATAATGGCGCGAAATAAAATATAGCCCGGGCGGCACGGCGCGCTGTGCTCCGGAGTATCGAGCGAGAGGCCCGGGCTCGGGAATTCGATACTCCCTCGACACTCCCCCCCCCCCCCCCCTCGTTGCGCGCGGAGCGCAGAGCTGTTCTAATTTTATTTGGCTCTCCGATTCCGCCTTCTCCGTAAAGCGACCAAGATGAGTCGTCGCGAGGGATGCTTAGCTGCAGGCAAGTGTGCGTGAGAGAGGGGTTATAGGGGGGCTCCTGGAGGGAGGGAATAATGCGCGCTGGGAGAAATGATTTAGGGAAAAATCAGGCTCTCGTTCGAGGGCGTCTCAAATGCTATAATTTTTAGGAAGAAATTTTTAAAAGTCAAGGGTGCAAATAATAGTTAATTTATTGATCTGCTAAACTCTGCAAGTCGTTAGTAATTGAAATATTTATATTAGAAAAGTGGACATTTTTTTGTGTTACAAATCGATTTAATACCTTTGAAGCGGCTCTTGAAGAAGTAAAATAAAATAGAGATACAGGCCACCATAATGCATCACAGTTAAGCAAACTTATTGCACTTGTTTTGCGATATAAACGTACTCGCGAGGATTCCGTAGTCGACTTTTGTACAAGGCAATTCATTGCTCGCTGTCAAGAGGCTTCGTCTAGTCTTCCTCCTCTGTCATTTTCCTCCGCTTCTTTTGCGACGGTTTGCGACTTGAAATTCTCACTCGAAATGAATATTGTAGAATCTCAATGTAAAGGTTATTTGAAGCAGTTTGAAACATTGCTAGCAGAATTAAAAAATTTTCAAAAATACAGCGAAACTTTAGTTTAAAATTTAATAATATTCCTGGTTTATAATAATATTAGAGGTTTAGGAGTGCGTTTGTCTGACTAAATTTGCCTTGATCTACTGAAAAGAGCTTTTACCGATTTTCTGAAAGTTTTCTTCATAAATAATCTAAACTTGAAATATTAATTTCTCAAAAAATAACTTTTCATCAACAATGAACCCAAAAACCTCTGTTGTTGTTAAAAATTACGAAACTTTACCAATAGCATCGCACCAAAAGCCCAGTCTTTGTTATCCAAACTTAACGAAAACTTTCGAACGGCGTAACGTTGGGAGTCAGAAAGTGCCTTGAAATCTTCGTAGACGGTCGTATTTTTTGCCGGGCCGTTTAATTTCTGACTACCTTAAAGCGACGCGCTGCTTCCGCCGGCTTTTTACCCCTCGTCGCTTCCGGCTGCGCTCTAAATTTTTAACGAGCGCACTTCCGTGCATTATCCACAACGGTAATTATTACGAGATCCGCGCTTTTATTCATAAGCTCCCGCCGAGTGTGTATATGAGGAGATGATTTAAGGAAGTCGATTGCGCGGGACGCGGTGGAAAACTTTTAAAGTTTTGGACAAGCAATTTGTTCGTTTTTCTCAAAGTTCCGCGCATTTTTCGGCTTGACTAATGCGGGCCGTTGAGCAAGCTGGCTGGAACGAATGACTTTGTTACGTTTGTCATATTTTTTCGCTTATCTGGCAACCGCGACTAATTAGTCAGCTTTCTAAAAAAAGAATGGCCTTATTACAACTTGAATAAATAAATCGTCCGTAATAATTTGCCTTTATTTTAATTTTTATTAAGCGGAGTTTTGAAAAATAAATTTTTATTTTTGTTTCAGAAGAGATGAGTTTATAAACTGCGAGTACTTTTTTATTTTAATATTCATCATAGAGTAATCCCGAGCTCCATAATGATTTATTAATTAGTGCTTCTTTGCGCACCGTTTGCTGCTCAATCCCTTCGTTTTGTCTCCCCGTGCCTTCCCCTTCTGCTCTTATTAATTATTTAAAACGTGTCGCTTACTTATAATGGGTTTTAACGTGTCGCCCAGAGGCGTCCTTATGGGATAACTTCGTAAATAAATTCACTTAACTCTTGCCTCATCTTTCATTAAAAACAAGGGAAGGAAGAAAAGCTTTTCTTGTAAATCCTCAGAAAAGCTCAAAGTTTCTTGTGCAGTACAAATTCGAAAAATGAATAATTCCTGAAATTGAAAACACACTTAAAATGATTATGTTCAATAATGAGATTTAATTTCAATAAATTAATAAATTTTCATTTATAAGTTAAATATTTTATTTATAAATTTAGTATTTGTAATTTATTTGACTTTATAACAGCGTTCTTAAAATCGACCGACTGTTAGTATTTCAGAAAATTGCAAAGAGCGGAGAACGTAAATGAAAGCTGCAGAAAAGCAAATCACTGAGAAAAAAGCGAAAAAAACAATCCTAAAAGATTTACTCGAAAAGTGGCTCCAAAAACTGCAACTCGAGGAACTGCGTCGATAACGGCGCATTTTTCGCCGCGACGAAGTAGACAAAAACTCGCTCTCGCGCTCTTCCTCCTCGGTACATCCGTTTCCTCTCCTCCTCCGGCTTCCTCACTACACTCCGGCGTTGGCGTTACTTTAGAAAATTGCCAACTGCAAAGTTTCCCATGACTGAGAGAGAAAGAGAGAGAGAGAGAGAGAGGGGGGGGGCTGGAAAATAGAAGCGGGAATCTCGTCTCTAGTCAAGAGCGGAACTAGCATACACTGCTCGCGGATTTGAAAGTCTGCCGGTGTGTGTGAGTGCCTGACTGTCGCGCGTCCCGAGACCGGCAATTTTTCACCGGATAAAAATGGTGGCACTGCGAGAGGAAGTAAGAGTGGGTATAAGCGACGTCAGCCCCGAGGGCTGTATCGAAATTTCGGGGGCTGTCTGAACCGAGCAGTCTTTCCACGGAACTGCTAGGTCCAGATCAGTGGAAGTGCTCGAGATAGAAAGTGAACAGATTTCAGTTTGGACAGGAACGTTTTGTGACGGATTTACTTTTCTCCGTGATAGTTTAGAATTACGTGGCAATAAAGTTTATTTGTACGTAAAATCTCTTCAAATTATCTGTCGAGTAGAAAGAAAGTTGACGTTACGACTGGTTGTGCATAATCATATTCGAATAATTCTATAAGTGGCAGGGTATTGCATCACGTGAAATATTGCATAAATTCAGCCTTCGATATTCGCTCGTTTGTCGCAATAAATAAATTCCAGTAATAAATAATTTAAAAGCAACATCCTTCTAGGATAAAACAGGACAGAGCAGAAATTCAAAAATATAAAAGAAATTCAGCGTATGGCCTGCACTTAGGATCGATGCGTCCACGGATCTCGAAAGAGCAATAGAGCGAGAAGACGGAAGGGAAGCTGCGTTTGGTACGTATTGGAGTATCGAGTGAACTTTTGCTGGCGTGTCGCGCATTTCCTCCCTCCCTCTCTCTCTCTCTCTGGCCATTGTGTAGTCGCTTTTGCGCAAGAAACGAGCAAAATCTGATTTCACCGGTGAGTTTTCTTTTCCCTACAATACTTCGTCCCATTCTGTCCTGTTTGTTCAGGTTTCTTTTGAAACATTAGCTAATTCGATTCGGAAATTTAATCGAACGATATAAATATTCTCTCGACATTTTTACTAGTCTTATAAGGTCTGCAGTTTATATTGTAGTATGTTGACGGTAAAAAGTATGGTACAATTCTAATAAGCAGGTCAGCATAAAAACGATATATAAAGTTCAAAACTTCCACATTTACAGATAAATTCTTTCTTCCATTCAATCATAATTCCTTATCGTACTCTAATTCAATTTTGGTACGTTTCTGGTCCGAAAGAGGAAAAGAAACGTTACAATTTTCAATTGCCGTAATCGCACCATTTTGGAAAATTGGAAAAATCATGAGGCACTCGTTGAATATCAATCCCGAGGAAAACTAGAACACGGAAAAAGAAAGTAAGAAAGATACTCAAAGGTGAGTTTGTGTTCCCCAATGTCTTTTCAGCGGAATTCTGTCTCTCTCTCTCTCTCTCTCTCTGCTCGTTTGGCGTTACTTTTCATTTATGTGCGTTCATAAGGAGCTTTTAGGTGAATTTGATTCCCAGAGCTCCCAATAAATCTTTCCGCACTCTTTCCGCTCGTACACTCTCATTCGCTCGACGTCCTCTCCATTCTCCGGGAGATAAAAAATAATCGCATTACGTTCACAGCCAGTAAGTGGGAATTTACGGGCGTCTCATTCTAACCTTGAGGAAAGGAAGCCTCGGGAAAGTCTGAAATATTTTCCCGCGCGCGATGTATATTTTTCGTCTTGCGCTACTTCCTTTTTTTTAAAGCTCCTCTTTTCTCTTCGCTCAAAGGCTCTCGCAGGAAATTGTAGAGAAAGAGAGAAAAAGAGAGTGCGTTGATGTTGATGTATTAGGTTTTATTTCGAGTCGTTTTCGCGACGGCGACAAAGGAAGGATAATGCGCTGAGAAATGACTGTAAGCGTGAGAAATGGTCGATTTGTGTCATATGTTCCGACGGTTATTAGTAGATCCATTGTTCAAGGAGGTCCTTCTTCGAGCGTCGGATGATTGAAGAGAAAATTATGCCTGATTTGATAAATTATTCAAGTTTGGAAAATACTTTTCATGGACTAAAATGGTCTGCTTTAAATTTGATAGAAGGTTTTATTAATATTTTACAAACCAGACTTGTAAATATTCAAAAGAAATTTATTGTTTACAAATTTACTGATTTGCTGATACCAAGATGAAATCAGAGTCTCTTATAACAGTTAAATTATAAGTTATTTCTACACTATGTATTTAAGATAGCACTAAAAATCAATATACCATAAGTCGTCGTCGTGAAATTTTGACAATTATTTTAACATTTCACAGCAGTCACTCATTCGTGCCTCTCAAGCGGGATAGACAATTAAATTTGCTCTCGATCTGCGGGATTCACAGTATTTCTATCGTGAACGTCGACTACCGCGACGTGTATAATCCTGAATTCCAATAAAATAAACCATTCGTTTCTCGGCCGGCTCTATTCAGACACGTTTATCTCAAATCTCACCGCAATCTGTTGAATCGACTCTGATTGTATTACAATTCATGACCTCCCACAATGCTCGAATAAAAAGTCCCTTTTCCCCCTTTATATCCCGGTCAAATCGACCGTATCACGCGAAACTCACCTTTTCTGGCGCCGTCCCTCCCTCTCTCTCCTTCCTTTTCTCGAGTTACACTCGAGTTATTTTGCCACGAGTCAGCCGGTGTTTTGCCTCTGCGCGCAGCTACTGGAAGTGCATTGCTCTTGCACTACCTACCCGTACTTTTTCAAGATGGAAATAGAGAAAAATAAAGGAGGCTCCTGTGCTTTTAGAGAATTTTTAAGGGACAGAGTGACTTTTCAAACGCTGCTTTGAATAAATTTTGATATTTTCGTATTGGATGTTTTTATGGTTTAATTTTTGGTACTGCCCATTTCTTTAATATAATAGAAAATAATCAAATATCCTAAATCTGTCAATTTTAATTTAAGATATTTTGAAATACTTCGTTGCAGTTCATAACGTTATATATAAAAACCGCTGCTAATTCATTGGCACGTATGCTTCCATTCAAACTAATTCATCTTTCCTATATTTATAAAAATTGTTTTAATAAAATTAACAAATTAAAATATTTTAAAATGATTTATTCATAAAATAAACTATAACGATGGCAATAACCCCCTGCGCTAACGTTATCTCGACCTAATCATCTTCAAAATGTATGAGTTTTTATGTAACTACTGAAACAACATTTAGCACCTGTTAGTACATTTTTGGAGTCGCTGAATACGAATCTGCCATCAGAATTTCAATATTCAAAATGGCTGATCCACAATGGCGACCACTTATTCGTAAAATCTAGAATACATGGTCGACATTTTGTTGACCGCAAATTTAATGATGTATAATAATATAATATAATAGCACAATGAGTATTCTAATAAGTAATTTTCATCAAAAATGTAATAAATTATTTAAATTTAACGTTCAGTAACTAAGCAGCAGAACGCATGAATAAAGGAATACTAAATTAGAACTACGTATGCGGATGATATAGTGGACATAGTAAATGCAATCTTGCAGGCTCTAATATCTTTGAGATACGCGAATTATATGTAAATTATTTTTAATTTCCTAAAAAACGTATAAAAATATGATATTTATGTTCTTGTTACTACTTAACTTTTAGTTGATCTACGTTAAATATTTAACTTTTAGTTGAACTATATTGAACATTTAACTTTTAGTCGAACCACGTTAAACATCTCTTATAACGCCAATAAAATCAATCCGTCTTATTTGAATTCGAAATTAAAGCTTTTATTAAAAAATTCAACTAATAAATCCACCTTTAAAAAAAACTTTCGGATTCTCTGCAGACAAGCGCCGCTGCTGCTTGCGCATGTACATTGGCATTGTGTAAATCGAGCTGGGGACGAGAGTAATGTACTTCCACTTCTGCATGGGTGGGGGTGTGGAGGGAACTGGAGGGAGGGGGGGGGGCAGGGGAAACAGATATAAAGCATCCCAAGGGTTCGAAGGAAGGTGCAGCGGAGTGCGGAGTGTCTGGTGCTTTTGCAAGGTTGTAAGTTTCACGATGGAATTCATAAATAAGCGGAATACTTCACTCTCTTACTCCGATAATTTCACACTCCTCTCTGACTTTATTGTGTTATAGAACCGGCGAGGCCGCTTTAAGTTATGGCAATAAGAGGTTTTAATAGTTACGAGCCGAATATAAGGTACTTTCTTCTCAGCGTGGAAAGGTGATTTTTGCTAGGCGCGTAAATAGGCGCAACGAGGCAATGCTCGGCAACTTTCTTCGACTCTTGTATTGCTCTTTCTTAACGAGCTTTTTATAAACATAATGAATGCGGCCAATGATAGAGGAGAAAAGCTCGTCGATGAAAAAGCTTTTGATGGCGCGCCCAACGCTCTTATATTATAGGCGTGGAGATTACGTTTCGCGCGTTAATCCAATATTCTGCCGAGAAAGCGGCCATTTGACTGCTTTGGTGCGACCATTAATTGAGGTTGTTAAATCGTATAAAAACAGCTTAAACTTATTTCCATTTCAAGAAAGTTCATTACCTTTTATAGCCGACTGTTTGATTAATCAGAATAAAAACTTTATAAATTAAGTAAATGTTCTTATAGAATTAGACGAATACCAGGATTTAAAAAATTTTTATGCACTGCTTTTCTTTCAAAACACATTTAACGCTTAATTTAAAATGATAGCTTTGTCGCAATAGCCGCGAAACTAATCGGAAATAATGGAAGTATTACAGGCTTTTCCGCGGGTTAAAACACCGTAAAAATGTTTCTTTGTCCAACTTTCAAGCTGGTCTTTTAAAACAACAGAGGGAGATACTTCGTAAACCAGACTTCTATTGAGACAATACAAGTCCTTTGTTAGAGTAGACGCTTATTTCAAATCGTCACTTCAAAGACAAAGAGCCGGGTTTGTCCCACGTGGCGCTGCCTTCGTTTGAAACATTGAAACTCGATGAATTCCCGTCTTGAAATTAGTTTACTTCCGTTCGCATAACAAAGCCATTCCTTCCTTCGTTGATTTAGAGAGTCTTTTTAGAATTTCACGGATGTGCATAGATTTTTCGCTGTAAAATTCATGCATTCGATAGAAGACAATTAGTTCGGGCAAATGTTTCCTTAACTGTTAAAACACATCCATTCAAATCCACATTCTTTAGCAGTTAATGAATATTCACCGAACTCAAACGCGAATCCTTTCTTTCCCTTCGGCCATATTTATTTTTCGATTTATTCTCCCGGCAAACTAATTTTCTCGAGTTGACTTTACGAATTTTAAAAATATGCAACTTCACCGAAAAAAAAAACGTAATCGAAGCAATGGAATCCGCCGCGACATTTAATGAATCCTGAGAGCATTATCTACGTACTTTAATTAATACAACTCCGGCTATGACTGCCGAGAATTACTTTAATGAAATTTACAACTTCAAATCCATTTTCCAGCTTCCAGGCGCGCAATCCCCCAAGCTTTTCGAGCATTTCCGGCTTCTTCCGGGCGCTCGAAATTTTCTTTTTCCTCTCTCCCGCCTCCTCATTTCTGTCCCTCTCCGCTTGCCTCCGCAGCCTTTGGCCACACTGCCTGTCTCTCCTCCCGCTTTCTAATGCTCGCAACAGTCGGATCTACTTTTCCCCTAAGCAGGCGTAGCGACCCCATCTAATTGGCCAGCAAAAGCCTCGCTCCCTTCTCCCTTCATCCTCTCGCGCGCGCAACTTTCTTTATTATTTCTTCTTGCTTAGAAAGGTTTCCCTCCTCTCGGCCTCTAAGGTGCGCTAAGTGAATTGACCTGACGAATGCCGAGGATAAATTTTCTGGTATTAACTACGTCAATTAATATTATTCGCTGATTTATATTTTATGTGCAAGGACGTGATATGAAGAACGTTTTTAATCTGAATATAGTAATTCATTAAAAAAAGCTATTTTGCTCAAGCGTGCTGGTAAATCTGACGGTAATTTTCATTTTATTTTTAATGGGTCGAGGCTGCCCTAATAATGTTATGCAAACCGACTGTTATGTAAACAGAAAAAAACTAGCTGTAAAAAAGTGTAAAAAATCTGATTTGTTCGTGTACGAAGACTGACTCGCTAGTTGGCGGCCGCGGTTAAGGCGACTGTCATTTTTTAAATTAGTTGTGATTATTAAAATCTTAATAAAATAAGCTCATGACTATATTAACTAATTCCTTCAATATTTTTGTGATTCCTTGTACCAACAGTGAATTCCTAAAGTTTCAATGGGGCAAAATAATACGAAGTTGTACACGAATTTGCATTCCGACGGTGATAAGCGCATCGAAAGGAAAAGGATTAATAAAGCGCATTCGCCGATCCTTTGTGTCTCGTATTAATGCTATTCCAACGGTAAGTGGCACTACCGCGCAGTAGCCAATTTCGCGATATTGCGTGTACTTGCAGATAGCGAGTGGCCGCGTACGCCACACATGCGGGGCTGCCGGAGAATATGAAATCGGCCTCTCGAAAACGAAAAGTTGTCCGGCGGAGAATGAGTGCGGGTAATACGCCAGAGGTGGAGAGAGAGAGAGCAAGAGGAGGAAAATCCGATTAGCGGGGGGAAAAGCAGCCACGAAAACTACGCAATCTTTCCGGAACCCCACCCCGCATTAGTTAGCTTCGGCTTGGCGAGCGCCGAAGTTCCAAGCCGTGTTGATTGAAAAATGATTCGCGTCTGAGTGCGCTTGATGGATTTTTTAATGGAATTATAGACATTGCTTGGTTATGATAAAGCGGAATGTTTTCTTCGGGCTTAGTTTCTAATAATAAGGAAATTAAGTAAAAAGGTCGTTGTTAAGGTTCAAAGTCGACATTTTGAAAAATGCAATTATATAAAATTTATTAAAACTTGATTATTAAAAATGTTATAATAAAACGTAGTTATTGTTTTGTTTTATTCGTTTTCATCTGACTTTAAAGTAAAATGCGAATGGCTTATTATTTTTTTTTTATTTTTTTAAATCTGTAATTTCTTCTTTTTTTCTTGCCTGTAGCGGCGCAAAATTCTTATTCCCAGAAAAGTACTTTACAAGGCTTAATATTGATAAGATCTCTCTAGTCTAGTTGTGTGACAAGTGCTTTCACCCCCATTTAAAACGGTAAAACGTTCGCTTTCTTATAATTATATTTGTAACGAATGAACGAATTTGTACCTCACTCACCGAGTAGAGGTCTTTTATGCCCGTAAAAAATATAATTGTAAATTCAATCGCTACCTTTCATTAAGCTCGAGTATTGCTCGGATGTGCGAAAAGGTTATCAGGCAGCTTACGCAGAGGAGCCGTCTCCTCGTAATGGATATCGCAATAATGCGCGAGTCGGGCGCCGTCGACTTACCGTTATTACACGGGCAGCTCGCAGTCACAGTAGTCGAAATTTCATACTTTGGAAAGAGAGCAGATGCGCTCTCGCATGCACAGACAGTGGCGAACGTGTCTCTTGAGATTTTCTAGGCGTGTATATGTAGCTTCCGGCGTTGCGGAACCGATTCCTTTCCCATTCAGCGTGAAACTGCTGCTGCTATAATTGCGAAATCTTGTCGAGAGAGAGAGAGACGAGTGTACAGAGTAGGGGGAGGAGAGGCAGACCCGTCCTGGGAGAGAGAGAGAGAGCTCCGAACCCAAACGTCTTCCACCTTCGCTCGCTGCTCTATCTTCGCTCTAAGTATGCACGTGTAACCTTTTACCTTTCTCCGCTCTTGGCTGACGCCGAGATTTCTGCATGTCTCTTAATCCCCTTTATTCTCCATCCGCTTCTCTTCTCTAGTCGAGATGGATCGAGGCTGCAGGGGGATGATGCGGTTAGCTGCTTTTAACCTCGGGATCCGGTTTCATTCCACGGTGGTTAATAAATAATGAGCTGCCTTATGAGAAAAAGTAGACGTATTGTTAAGTGAATAGAACTGCTTCTGATGAAACGGTGTTACTAATTCATTATATTACATTATTAAATTCACTATATTTCTCATATACGAAATAAAGAGGATTTCATTTTGAAATAAAATACCTTAGAGGATAAATTCTCGTCGAGTGTCGCTAATTTTTTTTTCAATAATTTTATAATCAAAAAGCTAAAAATACCCGAAACGCTCATTTCACTCCTGGCCCGGGCTTCCGTTTATTTCTGAATATGTGCGCGGAGGTTCGTAAAGTCGGCGACAAGGATGAGCTCAAGAATGCAATGTAACGCTGATGGACTCGTAACTGTGGTACCGGCGAGAGACGGAGGAGCTACGGCAATGCGCCTGCACACGTTTTCCACGAGTTCCTTATTCGTACTTGCGGAAGTGTGAAATTGCCGTGAAAATAGAGAACAAGGCAGAGACGAGAGAGACGGAGCAGCGCAGAGCCAGTTATACCCAGCTTCTGTGGTAATGTGAATTTTGTGGGGATTTAGTTTGTCTAAGTTCATCATCGGATTCCTGGGTTGCTCCGGATTTATGACTGATCCCTCGCTCGATCGAGAACTTTCACTTTGTGAGTAATGTCAGTATTGGGAAATGAGGAGTAAAGATTCTAGATAATGTACTTACTACATTCTAGTTCGTCTTCGAGACCTCATTTCCTGAAGTTGGAGTAAGTACCATATTTCAGAGTAATTATTTCTTGGTTTCATTTAAGTGTTGGTGCACAATTCCGGATTTTAAAAGTTTTCCAATTGAGATGTAAAGTTATTATTTCGAAATATTAATTGGCAATAAGCTGAACGGAATTTACTGCGTTTAATATAATATGAACTAAATTGATGAATGTCATATTATACTTTATTATTAGATCGATACAGGTACAATTATTACAAAATTCCTCTTAATATTTCATCAAAAAGTAAAAATAATGAGAAATTACTACATTAAATTTTGAGAACATACTGAGAAATTCTCACAATTTATCGATTAAAATAAAAAAAAAAAAAAAATAAAAAAATAAATAAAACAGTTATTAAAACTCCCTGAGGACTATTTTACACTAATTTAATTACGCTGCCTTGTAAATACGTCGTAATTAAATAGAAAAATTTTCACGTTACAATAATTTCCGAGTTCCTTGAACTTCAATCCCAATCCCAAATTTAGTTAATTACATTTCCACATCGAGAGTTTGCAAAAAAATACTTGCCCGAATTTTCGTTCGAATCACCGCAGTGCGATATCATAGAGACGGAATCTCGCTGATAGGGTGAGAGAGAGCGAGAGAGAGGGAAAAAGAGACAGATAGCGAGAAAGACAGAGATTCGTTGTGCGGATTCGCGAGAGAAGGCAGTTTGCGAGCAGTCTAGAACTCGATCTCCGAGTTTCGGGAATGCTCGTCTAACCGGAAAACTACCGGTCGTGCTCTCACAAAATACTCGCTCGCCTCTGTCTCTCTCTCTCTCTCTCTTTCTCTCTGTTCGCGGCAGCTAGAGCTGCGAAACGATGGAACGAGCGAGGTTAAAATGGTTTGCTAGAATTCGCGATTTGCATTGGTTGATGCCGAGCGAATGAGACCAGGAGTCGAGAGTACTTCTGTGTATGCTTGGGGAAAGAAAGAGACAATCGCAGGTGCCAAATCGCGCGCCCCCCGAAAAGAGGGGGTTCGATTGGCTTCCGTTCCTGTAGCCGCAATATAATTTCGATATAAGTTTGCATTCGATTTCTTTATTTTGGTGATACTGCAATTTGTAAGGACGCTAGTTTGTTTTTTATTCGACGTTAAGGGGCTCCAGCGAGTACAGCCAAAGTCAAAGACAAACAAAAAAGAAACTTGCCTACTAAAAGCACATATT
>UCOL01003606.1:0-18184 GCA_900474335.1 Ormyrus nitidulus | reverse complement strand
CCTCTGTTGTTTTGTTTATGAATTATAAGCAATCGGCCAATTTACCCCAAGGCCATTTCGCCCCGGTCTCCCCTATTTGATTTCTTCGATATTGCGACCGGTTTCCTGTTGAAAAATCTCGCACTAAACAGATTTTTCGACATGATACTAGAGATAATTTAATTTAATAATTAACTAGTGAAATCCAACGCGCTTTGCGCTTACTATTTTCTTTTTTTGCGGTGACTATTTTTCCGGCAATCAGATCACGAATAAACTGACTTCACTTTCCAGCCCATCAATTTTTTAAGGAAGAAGAAATTTAAGGGTAGTAAAATTTTCGAAATTAAAAAGTTTCCTTTTATTAATCTAAAGTTATCTGATGGATATATCGTATATCTACATTAACGGAAAGATGATGGACATGAAAAGTTTTATGAATTGCAGTCCTTTTGCGAAGTCTTCGATACAGTATCAAATTTGAACAATTCCTTATTGTATCAACAAATATTCATCTATTTTTATTTTATTCATGATTGCAAGATTTTCCAGCGCTGAATAAAGTTTCGGGCTTTTGAATAGATAACAAGTTAAGATTTCTTAAAGATATTAAATTATAACTTTATTTTATAGATTTCTTATATAAGTTTCTTATAGAAAAAAGTTTTGTAGTAAAAATAATGTTTCAGAAATTTACTGAAAGATTGTCAAAACCGAAGAGATTGATTTCATTAATAATTAGAATTGTACTAAAATTTGTATTTCTTTTTCATTTTATGGATATAGGAAATTCAATTTAGAATGTATCCCTTCGTGTATGATAATTGGCAAGAATCAGGATTAAATTTCCTGCATTTTTATTTTTTTAATTGAATTAATGAAGTAGGGAAAATGCTAAAATAATCAAAATTAATTTACAAAATACCAATAATTTAATAAATTTTTCATATTAAATATATTCTTTAAATATTCTTTAAAAAATTAATTAACGATTCAGTAATACTTGATGGTGGAATGGTTAAATACATTAATATATGAAACATGAAGTATATGCTTAAAAAAATTATGAAAATGGTAGTAAATAAATTTTCTTTTCTTTTTTTTAATTTAATCATTTAATCTTTGAAAGAAGTTATTCCAGTTATTGTCTCAAGTTTTTTGCGGACAATATGATCGAATAATTTTAATTTGATGACTAAGCATCACTTTAGATAACATTTTTCTCAGAATAATTAATCATGGAAATAAAGATAAAGATCATTATTATAAAAATATTTCATGCTAAATATTTGCAAAAATTAAATAGATTTGTAAAGTAGAATGAAACAAAATTTACAAAATTTATATATAAAGTAAAGAGTGATTAAAACAAGGTAGTTTAACATACTACTTAGTGCAATCGCATTTTGTTAATAAAAATTTGTGTTACGAAACATTTAACTTAAAACTTATTAGTTAACATTAAAAAATGCAATTTCAAGTTATTGAAAAGTGAAGTTGAATTAAAATAAACATCCTCTATAATTAAAAAGAACGTAGTATGCTTATTATTATAAAAAAGTTCATTTTAAGTTAGTTAAAATCATTTTTAATAATATTTTCGAATTAAAATAATATATGGAATATTATATTTACGAGGTAGGTATCATAAATTAAACATCGAAAAATTCAAGTAATGATTTTATTGAAATATAAGGAATCTGTACCAGACAGAACTAAAATTACTGTTGGATTTGGTACTACCGGGGTTCACATATCGTATATGCCAGTGTTATCTTTTACGCAATTATGGTATAGGTAGATCGATCTATAAGTACAGAAACAATATCGAAGGTACGCGCACAGTCTATTTCGAAAGTTTAAACCTAAGAAAGATCATTCTCCTAAAATCCATTCATCGTTTTACTTGCGTTCTCTTACATGTTACCCTTTTTCTGATTTAGAATATTTTTCATTTCAGTATTTCATCGGGGTAACATTTATAACACAAGGAGCTCAAGGTTCTATTTACAATACATAATGTGGTAGTCTACAAGACACCAATCTCTTTCACACTCGTACATCTTCTGAATTTTACAGACAAACATACGTTGGATAACTAAAATTTTCTTTGCTATGTACAATTTCATTTTTACAAGACACACATTATTTGAATTCGCTCCTTATCTTTTTCATATTTTATTTCTTATTCTTCGCTCCAATATACACTTATTACATCATTTTTATGTACGAATTCTAAATTTTTGAAACTCCAAAGGAGCAAATTCTATTCGAGTATACAAGTTGTCCTTTTAAAATAATCATAGAAAGCGCGTTTTCTTCTATTCTTTTCAACTAAAATTAGAATTAGTTATTATTATTGATATTATTTTTTAAAATCTGTATTATAAAATTATCAATACTTTTAAGAACATAAATGTATATATTCACTTACTCATAAGAATAGACGAAATTTAGAATGAAAAAGTGTTGCAGGACATCTTGCATACATATGTTTTAATTCTATAATACGAAGAATTTAAAATCTACAAATTATAGTAACCGATTTAATAAATAAGCAACATATACGATTAGTTTTAAATGGGTTTTGTATATTAATTATCTACATATCACTGCTTTACTGGTTCTGAAAGTGCATATAAGGAAATGCACAGAATGTAGGCATTTATAAAACAATTACGACTGAAGTAACAGTTATACTTGGTAAGACGAAAAATTTGGTCAATAAGTTTTATAAACATTAATCCTGCTATTAATCCTCTCAATAATAATCCGGACAGAGTGTACTCAGAAGAAAAATAATTAAAGCGTTGAGATGTGCTCGAAGACTTATGCGCGACGATTACAAACTTATTGATCTGTATGCGCCACCGTGACAATCATCTATTACATCAAACAGTAACAAATGCATTTCGTTTCTTTAATAAAATAGAGTTTTAAAAAGGCCCATAAACGTTTACAGCGTTAGCTTAATAGAAAAAGGAACTAACTGTGCATATTGGCGAAAATTTATTAATTTTGTTTGCTTTACTGCACTACAAAGCAAATAGCCATTAAAACTTCCTTGCAAGTACAAATTAAGAAAGTTAAAAAATTAAATTTTAGGAACTAACGTAAGAAAAGAATCTATTATTTAAATCTTATAATGATACAATTGTTAAATACACTCAGCCAAGTTTTTTTTATCCGATCCCTTCCTATTCTTTTCATACTTTAAACTGATATTAGTAATAGTGCAATTCACTTTAAAACTGTATATGAGAATATTGCTTCGACTTCTGTTTACTGTGTATGTTTTATTATTTTCAGCGAATCTATCAACTACCAAGCGTTCTCTTAATTTGTTTTTTACGTTTCTTCGATTGAGTCGGAGCATTACAGTGATTTACATTATTCTACCCTTTTTTATTTAACACTGATCATCCTTTGAACCCAACTTCTTAACAAATCCTCACTTCCATTCTGCTCGTCTTTCAGAATAGACGAAATTAAATAGCGACAGAAACAAATGATGAAAAAAGAATTTATCTTATCTCCATTTTCCTCGTTAAAATCGCCAACGATTCATGAGTAATATTTGTCTTAACACACGTCTGTTTAGGTCACTTAAAACTTTGCTACTTTGTAGCAACAGCGCTCTCTCCTTTTCTCTCGCTTTCGCTTCGAAAATTCTTATACCTCGTGCTTTAGTGCGAAAATAATTTATATATACAAGCTTTTGAACTATTTAAATATTACAACACGTGGTTCTTCTCTGTTTACTGATAAACATCGCTCTTAGGATCTCGCTCTCGGAAGAATCCCTTTTCAGTCTTGCACTCCCTGATAGTGACGGTCTTCAGGTTAACGGTTACGTCTGTGATGAAGACCTGATCGGCTACAGGGTTACGTGCGTGCCAGTAGTCAGTGCCAGGACTTGATAAAGGTACGTGTACCGTTTCGCTGGCCTTCATTACATCTGTTTGATGCTGCTTTATCGGTGATTTGTTTACATTATTGTTTGCAATATTGTTATTAATATTATTGTTATTGTTGTTGTTGTTGTTATGACCGTGATGGCCATTAACCATGCCACTATTTAACCTGTTGTTGTTAGTATAAGAATCTGTGGGGCTTGGGGATTTGTGACCGTTAGCATCAACTGTAACGGGTCCATTTTGTTGCAGCTGTTGCTGCTGATGTTTCTCTTTCTCAACAATTTTATTGCCGTGGTCATGGTGCTTGCTCTTTTTGGTGGGTTGAGGTACCGCTGGCTGTATTGGTTCGAGAGGTGTCTCGCTCTGAGGCGACAGAGGAGCAGATGGGGCACGAGGTAACGACGGTGGTGGGCCACGAGGTACGTCAGCTTCAGGACGCTTTTTATCTTGAATTGCCGGTGCCGGTGTCGTCGGGAGCGCTGGTAGAGGCTCTTCCGGTGTGGATTTCACGCTCGAAGAGGATGGTCGCCTACCATTCACTTTGTGACTCTGAATATGGAACAAAGCAGTTAGTCAGTTTCGTCTTTCACATAAAAAACTTATAAGTAGAAAGTATATTTTTAAATTATACATAATATTTCAAAACTATATATCTCAAAACTATTATTCATCGGTATAAAATTTTGCTTTTAATATTAATCTTAAATAATATTTCAACTTTAATAAAAATTATTTAAATTTTAAACTTTTTGAACGTGTAATAAAAGTGTTTAACGACTGTTTTAAACAAGCTAACGTTCTCCTCGAGAAAAATAGACTGACTGTAATTTTTTGTAGACTTTTAAATTTCTAATAATAATTATCATAGCAAAATGTATTCAAGCTCCACAAGCAAAACTAAATATAAAAATATATAGCTCCCGAAAAACAATAAGTACCAAAAGCAGCTATATTAGGTCCATTAAAATCGCCAAATTTAATATAAATTTTTTTCGATTAAATTATAAAATAGAATTTTCCAAAAATTATAACATAAGATCTGTACAAATAATAACTAAATAGTCTGCAATCCCTTAAGGAGTCTTCGGCATTTGGTGCCGTAACAAGTGAAGGGTACCTTGGGCCACGCTATGAACGAATGCTTCTTATTATTAATTTTTTTAATAATTGCGCATATTATAATCGTACCGGAATGTTAGAATAAGAAGCCGTTGAAAATTTACCAAAAATTAGGGAAAACGAAAAATTAGTATGATTTACCGGGGCACCCTGTGTAATTTTTACATCCCTGTCAATTGATAATTTCATTCAGGTTATTTGAATTTTATGCTATTTCTTCGAAGCGCTATTGTCAAACTAACGACGCATGCACGTTAGCAGTAACTATGCTTATCTTATTTTTAGTACTTTACTCGCAATTTTCTATCAATTGAATACATAATGTTTTTATTAATCTAACGGATTTCCCAGAGACAAATGTCTAAATATAGCTTTGTTTCACGAAGGCTCGTGATTTTATTTCGGAGTATTCATCAATTTTGTTGACGAGCCCCATATAAGGTTACATGTTAAAATGAGAATTTTTTGAAAGCGATTTTTTCGAAAATTGCTTCGTCAGCCATAGAATTTTTCTTTCTCGTAAATGAATCTGGCATAGTTTATTTACACTATTGTCGAGTTTTAGAGATGTACGTGATTTTATTCGAAAACACCGAAGACTCCTTAATTGGCCAAAAATTAGTTTTTTTTTTTAATCCTACTACATAATTGACCCCCACATAATATACCCAATTTATTAGCAATGCATGACCATTTTATTCAGATCAGAAGACTGTCATAAAATTATTTAAAAAAACGTTACATTTAGGCATGGTACCTGACTAGATATTCGGTCAATATTTGGCTATTAGTCTAGTGGAATTGACCAATTTCCATTTAAAAAACGGAATCAAAATTTACCAGTCTTTTTTTTTTCTTTTCTATTTCTAGTTACAGGCTAGAGCTAGCGTATGTACAGGTAACTGTGTTTACCTCCATAGGATTTACTACTACTATGTAAATTTTTCTGATGAATAAATATTAATAAATAAATAAAAAAAAATGTTTAGGACCGTAGTTATTTATTTAATTCACTGTTAGTAACATAATTAGTTTCCGTTGTTTAATCATGAAAATCGTTTACTTTTGAATCAAAATACACACTTTACTGTTTAATAATAAATAAACTTTTGCATCGAATCTAATTAAGGAATTTCTGAACCACACTCACATGATGAGTTGGCGAAGTAGAGTTTCCCTTGAGTGGAAGTAGCCTCGGAATCTTATTTGGAGGCGGGCTTCCGCTACCACTGCTGGGACTGCTCGTCGTGATAGTGACACCGATTTTTCCGGACTCCTTGCTGAGGACTTCGGCCTTCCTCTTGGTACCGGCCGGTTCTCGCCTCGGCAGTAGTGGAATATCGACGCTGCTGTTGGAACTATCAGAATCGGCAGCACTCAAGGCCGAGGCGGAGATCTCGGTCGGTGGCGCGGGTGATTCGTGTCCGTCTAGCGAGCTTGCCAACGTATCCTCGTCTACGTTGAGGTTGTCGTTGTTGAGTCGAGATACAACTGCATTGTTTGCGTTCGGCTCCACAACAGACTCGTCCTGACTGTCTTCACCAACGCGCTCGTCTCCGCCTGGCTCTTCTTTTACGATTAGATTTGCAAGTACTTGCTCCTGTAGAAATAATGGAAATATTAAGTTTTTCAATTTTGGGAAAGGATAAATACGCTTGGTATTTGTTTATTATTAATTGGTAACTTACACTGTATCTGGTGTCCCTTCGTCTTGGCCTTCTAGTTGTGACATCGCCACCTTTTTGGCTTTCCTCGTAGAGTTCTATTAACCTGACGTCTAAAATATTTTCTTCTGGTTCCCATGTGTTGTATCTGAAAATAAATTATTCACATTAGCATACAATTAATAATTAATATTTATTTGTTTAAAAGAACTATATTTGTAATAATGGAATGAATTTTAAATTGTTATTTTAATGTAAATTTTCAACGTTATTTTCATGTTATTTTCGTTTTCATGATCAATATTATACTTTTTATTGCTCTCTAAATTATCAATATCGTTAAAAAAGTATCTGTTACTCACTTTTTGCTCCATCCTTTCCATTTGACGTAGTATTCAACTTTGCCCTGCAACAAAAAGAAGAGAAAACCATTAAAAACCACTTGACGCCACGTAACAAACTAAATCTATAAATCCTCCACAAAATGCATCCCATTCCCACAATGTTTGCCCAAGTATCATCCTTCCCCTCTCCACAAAAAGAAGGACCGAGAGCTCGAGAGTCGAAGGAGAAGAAGAAGCGGGACCACCGACAAAGGCCACAATAATCATAAACGTGTTTGGATTCACGGCTGCAGCGGCGGCAGCGCGCCGAGGGTATTTAAGACATCAGCCGAAAATTAGCGGTCGGTGATTTGAACGCCCTGCAGCGTCTTGCACCGCAGACCGAGGAACAAATCAAGAAAAGGAAAGAACTCGACTCTCGGAAGGGATAATTGGGAGGCGGCCCGGCGGGTCATTGACGCCGAGAGGCGCGTGTCAATAAAACTTTTTCCGACCTCGTAAACGGAAGAAGAACGAGCCGGTGGGCCGCTCTCTCTCTCTCTCTCTGTTGTGTCCCCCCGCCTTTTTATTGACCAATAACGGAACTTGTAAATCCTAGGGGGCTGACGGTGCCGACGAGATTCCGAGGAGAGAGAATGTGTTGCTCCGGCGCTACCCTCGTTACGATGCACGAGAGGCCGAATGACCCGAAGCCTGGGCTGCTGCCTTGCTGTGTGCCGCGCGCGCCTACACACCGGTTGGCCGATGCTTTTATGGAAGTGATTATGGACTTTGCGCAGTGAAGTTTGCACTTTTAGGAGGCGGCTGATTTACTGCTCCATTCGTTTGCTCGTCGTTAGATTCGAAAGAAACAAATGGACAGCTTTATCCGAACGGGATTTCTTCTCGTGAGCGACTTGTGAAGGAATTCATTGTGAAATTCTAGCTCTGTAATGAACTCTTTCCTATTATTACACCGTGTAAGAGGATTATATTCGTTTGCGTTGTTTGTTTTCAAAGTGCGGCCAAAAGCAATTTACTTTTTAATCTGTTGTGCAGTCCGTGGATTATAATAGACGATCATAAGAGTCGACATGTAAGACATGGAATTTTCATGCAATCCTAAACAATGCAGTCATAACGCAGTTGGAATAAAATTTATTCGTATACTCGCTCGTTCCGACGTAAATTACTTAATAATGGAGCAGTTACGCACGAACGTGTTTTGTAAAAGAAACGCGTGTTTTCATTCCGACGAGGAGAAAAAAAAATCGCGCTCGACGACATGGTTGCAGTCATGCAGAAATAGCGGCACGACCGCCGAGGCTCCCCGCGCATTCGTTCGCGTCGCTGGGCTCTCTCGTCTAGCAGTTTTCTTTATATTCTTAGCGCTTTCGGATATCTTCGCGAAACTTGTGCTTTTTCCGAGCCTTTTAATAAAGCATCGTAATATCGATTCTCCGGTCGTTGTCGCGCCACCCGATTGAATACGAGTTTGATTATGACAGAATCGGAGATAAAATCTTACGACTCTAAGCTGCAATGGAGTCATATCTTTTTCCATGTATTATCTTGTTTTGATCGACTAGAATCTTAATCCGGACATTCAAGTTGATTTATTATGTAAGAGTAATGTAGAAATAACGTTTCTGGAAGATTGAAAAGGTTAATTCTTTGATCAATAGTATAAGAAACTGCAAATATTGATTTGCATGTTTATTATGTAAATTGGCCGTGTAAACACAAATCGCTGTTAAAACGCTCTTACACCATTCGACGAAACGTGCACGATTCGCCTAGATACTTTACATCAACTCCCAAGAAGAAAAAACAGCAAAGTTAACAATTCCATCAACAGCATTTCAAACGTTCCTTAAAAGATCGAGCCAACGTCGCGGCTGCATCAGCTCTCGAGACGTCCAGCGTACAGAGCTGCGAGCGGCGCTCTCGCGCATCCTTGCGTTTCGGCGGCTGGCGGCCAATGTCAACCGCAGCCGGAATTTCGAATGCGTGCACGCGGTTAGGCGACACGGTCAATAAAACGGTCGCGCCGCCTTACAGCCGCTGGCCGGCGTCCAACGCGGCTCTCTCCGACAGAGAAGGGCGACTTCCTCCCCGGATCCGATGCGGCGCGCGTTTTTTTTTTTTCTTTTCTGTGTTTTTCGACCGAACCGGTGATATTCTCCAGCGCTGCTAATCGCGAGAGAACGAGGCCTTTTTTACGCTCCGACCCAGATGAGCGCGCGACCGAGGACGAGAGAGGATTTTCGAGCCGGCAGTTCGCGCGCTCGAAACGGCCGCTTTCCTTCGGCTGCGAAATCGAATTCGAGCTAGTTTCAAATTAGAATATCGATGCGAACGAGCACGCGAACCTTGGGAGGGGGAGAGAGTTCGCGGGCAAAACTAATTCAGTTCGGATTAATCGAACGTTGAACGAGCGGGCACTCCGAAATCCGCGCCGTTCTAAAAATCGCGGCGCGCGGCCCAGAAATAGGCCTCATCAATCATCCGAGAGCATCCCGAGAACCTGCGAAAACAAGAGCGGGAACTCGAGGGCGCGCGCAGCCGACCGTCGACGAGAGCGGGACACGCCGCGAGCGTCCATTGGAAAAAGAGAGAAAAGTTCCCCGAGATCTTTTTCCCTCTCTGGGGGAGGTCCTCTGCGCTCTCCTCGAAAATCCGAAAAGCCGAGAGAGCGGCTCTCTGCGCGCGTTTTATCCTCGTGTACACGCGCGAGTACAGCGACCCTGAGAAGAAGTACAAAAGGCCCGAGGGAAATCTCGCCTCTCTTCCGATCCCTTTTTCGCGGAGCCGTTGACCGTCTCTCTCTCTCCTCTTGCCTCGAAAAAGGAAGGAAGACAGGTCTCTTCTAGTATACTGTCCCCGATCCCGAGGCCAGAAATCTCTCACTCCGTTACGCGCGCCCGTACGGTTCTAACCTTCCTCCCTCCCCCCCTCCTGCTCCCTTTCTTTTACTCGCTCGCTCGCCTCCTTTTTCTCTCTCTCTCTCTCGCTCGCTCGGCAGCCTGGTTTTTTGCGCAGCCGGCAGGTTCCCCGCACACGCAGCTCTCTCTTTCTCTCTCGCGGCGCGGTGCGCGACGCCGAAGGCGTGCTCTTCTTGCTCCCGCTTTGAGAATCGAACGCGGCGGAGAATTCCCGCGAGCGGGGGATATATCTATCAATGAAGGCGCGCGCGGTCGGGGGGTGTTTTGTTTGTTTTCCGAGCGAATGCGGCTCTCTCTCGCGTTTTTTTTGGGGAGATCGACGGGCAGCGGAAGGCGGCGGGGAAATTGGAGCGAAAAACGTAACAGTTCCGTTTAACGCCGAGGAATCGCGGAGTCGAGACGGAAGTCGAGGAGTCTTTCCGGGGAGAAGCGAACTTTACCCGTTACTTTTTATTGCGGAGCAGATGACTGCAGATTTCCATCTCTAGATGAAAGCATAGAAATGAAGTTTCTCATGGTATACTCACTTGTATAGGGCAAAGTTTGTAAGCCTTCGTTCAATTACAAAAACTATTGCAATTTCTATGGTTTCTTTAATAATTACTTTGCTGCATCGCACAGTTTTTATGTTAGTTTTATCTATTCTTTTGAAATGTCAGAGAGGCGTGCAGAAATTTTAAAACACTACGATAAGAGTTTTTAAGAGGAACTTTAATAACGTCCAAAATTGCTCGAGTTCGAGAAAGTCAAGTGAAATTTCTCGACCAAAAACTACTCGCTGTACGGGAGAGGCGCGAAGCTCGGCCACCTTAACCGGATTTACGAATTTGCATTCGCGCACAACCGTCAATTACATTTACCGTCGAACTTTGCAAACGACTTTAGTTAAAGACAATTAGGGCAACAAACTGATTAGTTTATCCCATTACTCCAATTATGCGGCTTTTATATGAATATTTCATGCGAATTCGCGATATGAATTAATGACCGAGCCTCGCCGCTCGATCTCTATCATCATTGTCGGTTATCGCGGGTAATTGCACTCGGCGAATTCCGCGAAATCATTAAACGCGTTTAGTCAGTCGAAAAAAAAACCGATGCCGCCGAGCGCTCTCCTCTCTCTCTCTCTCTCTCTCTCTCTTCCTTTCTCCTCTCTTTCTCTCTCGAACGAGGAGAGAAAAGAGTGCAAAACCCGAAGCGGCGAATTTGCATTAACGAAACAATAATCCCGTCCCGCTGGCTTTTTCTTTTTTTTCTTTTTTTTTTTTTCATTTGCGAGAAAGCCCGCAACGATTGAAAGCCGGAGAGTGGCACATCGCGAGCGGAGAGCAGCCCTCCGCTCGCTTACACAAAAAGAGCGGAGCAAGAGAGAAAAGAAGCGTGCACTTTTTCTCTCCGTGTCCCCCTTCGGCGGAGGGGGCCGAAAGTGTAGCAGCGCGAGAGGCATAAAGACGAGTTCGCCGCCGTCGTCTCTAACTGCGCTAACAGTACCGCGTCCGTTGATATACTTATAACGAGTAGGAACAGGCGCAGACACGAAGGAGGAGAGAGCCGTTGCGAAGAGGGAGAGAGAGATGAGGCCGAGCCGGTGGAGCGAACACTTTGATTATTTCGCTGCGATGGGGCTGCTCCTTTTGAGTGACTCGGAGGATTAATGAAGTTGCTGGAGTTCTGGATGAATGGCGAGGCGCTCTCAACTCGGAGTTGTCAAGTTGTCTCTGCTGGAATACGAGGGAACTGCGTCGAGTCGCAGGTAATTCAAGGTAAAAGGATTTTTTTTAAAGTTTGGTTTAACGTCACCAATAGCTTGAGAGTACGTGCACCTGTAAGGTCGTCAGAAGTAAACAAGGTAATAGCGCAATAGACTTCCGACCAAAGATTCTTACGTACAAACAAAATTTTTCAGCGAAGAATGCAACAATTTAACTCCGATGATAATAAAACGGCATGCAATGAACGAGCAACAAATTCCATTACGTAAAAGGTAAAATTTGCCGTCTAATTGGCAATAAGTGCAAGAGCGGCCCGCAGACGTACGATCGTCAATTACGGCCGACCAGTTTTACTCTCGGCCGGTATCTCGGAAGACAATCGAAAAAAGAGCTCCTCGACTCGAACGGACTTAAAAAGAATATCAAGCATTCTCGGAGAGGCGCATCGCTCGGCCAGGCTATTACGCCCCTACGTTCCCCCTACTCGGGCCGCTCGGCATTTAATCAGCCGTAGGAGGGGCGAAGAAGGAAGGGGCGTTGGTACCGTCTCTCTCTCGCCAACCGAGGCTGAGTGAGCGAGCGAGAAGGAAAGCCGCTCTCTCGGCGGCGGGGAGGGAAGACGGTGCGCCGTCTGCCTTTTATCGGGGAGGGGAAAGAGAGCCTCGTCGTCGGCTGTGTGTGGGACACGCGTCCGTGCAGGAGCGGTGACGTGTGTACGTGCGGCGCATGCGCCCGAGCGGGATCGCAGTTTGACGTTCTGTCGCGTGGCGCCTCCAAGCGGCCGATCCCACTACTACCCCCATTCGGAATCATTCCTCGTCCGTCTGGCAGCCGAGACAGATACTCACCCGCTTTTCGCGCTTCTTCGTGATCCTCTCCGCGGCGTAGACCCTGTCGCCCAGATCCATGTTGCCGGTAGTACTCGACTCCTGGTTAGACGAGGCACCTGCTGCTCCCTTGCTTCCGCCGGAGAACAACTTGGCGATGATGCGCCGTTTTATCTGGTTGATGGACGAGCCGCTGACGGGCACGTTGCTGCTCGTACCGCTGCTGCTGCTGCTGCTCGTCTGCTTCTCGTTAAGCAGCTGCTGCACCGATTCCTCGCAGGCCCTCTTGACCTTGATCCTCTCGGACGAGCGGTGCGATACGTCGTACTCGTCGTAGATGCTGCTTAGCTGCTGCTGCTGCTGGCCGTTCGACGAAGTGGTCGCAACGACACGCGACTTGTCGCCGCTACTGCTCGGGCGCTGCTTTTGCGAAATCGTCGTGTCGAGCTGGCTTGGACGTCGAAACACACCGCGACACACACACACGCGCGCGCGGCAGGTTTCGAACACTCAACGGGGGTACGGAAGAACGACGACTACTTATATTTTAGCTAAAAACTCGGTGCGCCTCCTCCGACCGGGACTGTCGTAGGAAGCGGGTCTTCGGTGGTCACCTCACTGATTAACAAAACTCCACTGACCGGAGAAACGAAAACACAGCACGAGGTCGGGCACCGCTATTTCGGCCCGACGTTTTTCGCCGGGTTAGTAGCGCACTGCTGCTCCTTACCGGCTGCGACAAACGAGCTCGACGCCGTCTGCTCGGGACCCATTGGGTCCGTCGATCACTCACCACCGAGAACTCTCGAGCACTTTGTCGTTGTTCGGTTTTTGTTTTGTCAACAGTCGCCGCGAAGCCGGCTCACGATTAACACTCGTTTTAGCGCGCACCTCAACTTTTTCGCTCCCCGGAGAGAAATTCCCCTCGTCAGCTTTCTCTCCCTCACTCGCGCACTGTGTATTTTCACTATCTATCCTCCACTATCTCTGTCTCGCTTCAACGGCAAATCCCCCTTGGCTCGTAAACACCAAACATGGCCGTCGCGCGCTGATGTACAGCTCTCTCTCTCTCTTTCTCACTCCACCTCACTACCGTCCGAAAAAAACTTGCGCACCACCGCTGCCCGACGGTGATCACCGACTCGGGTGGTCCTGGGACTAGCGCTCGGTCTTTGAGGTTATGACACGACGGACGTGCGTTGATGTATCAGCTTTCTCTCTCTCTCTTTCTGGGAGCATCCACAGCTCCGGCAGCACAGGTCTCGATGCCAGTCACATTCTCCGCTTCGAGGCCGACTGAAGGCGCGCGCGCTCAGGCCGCCGCCGCTGCTGCTGTTCCTTGCCCCTCCACCCGGCTCCCCCACTAGTTCCTTCCTCCTCGCACTCGCACTAAGCTGCCGCTCGGATCCCCTTGGACTCGTCCGTCGGCCCGTGGGGTCGCTCTCTTTCCTCGGGTGGGAAACGGCGCCAAGTAGTAGGGGAGAAGAACGTGTGTGTGTAGAGCAGCGCCTCGCCGCGGAGCACCGACCAACTAGACCGGTTGCTTTTTTCACTCTGCCACTACCGAGCGTATACGAAAGCTCTGTGTGCCCGTGTCGCGTATTTGTGTGCGCGCGTGCGTGTGCACAAGAGAGCGGAGTGTGCGCGCGCCGAGCGACGGAGATGGATGCACGAGATATATAGGCGCGGTGTTGCCGGATCTCCGACTTGGCTCGATCGTGTCGATATACGGACACGGCGCGCGCCTACTTCCCTTCTAGCTGCTTCCGCCGGTCGTACCTCTGTCTCGCCTCCGTCCTGCGACCTTCTTTCCGGACGCGATCCTCGACTTCACCGCCAGACGTCGACTGCTTTCATCCGAGTCCTAGTTTTTCCTGGCCTCGTCTCCGACTTGGCAACGTCGCACTCGGGCAGAAACTCCGGCGCACCAACACAGACTCGGGAGGCGCGTTCCACTATCCTCGTAGCCGTGTGTACACAGAGAGACTCTGGTCGAGAAGCAGCGGCAGCGGCAGCACTCGCCAGCTCCGTATTATTACATGTGCTGTCGCGGGAAAAGGCTGCGTTGCCGCGCTTCCCACACCGTCTCTCACTCTCGCGTTCGATCGAAAAGAATGCCGGAGCGCGAGTGTATACTCGAGCTGAGCTCGTGGGCTGCTCGGTCGGAGCGCGGGACGCGAGTAGTGTGTGTCCTCCGTGGCGCTTGGCGCCGGAGCCGTCCTTCCTCGAGGCATAAATACTTGAATAAAAAGCGCGCAGCCGTCTCCGCCGCCTGACATTGGCGCTCCCCTCGCGGGGCGGGCGCCGATTGGCCGACGAGCCGGCCGCCCGAGCAATGGGAGCGTAGCACGGCCCACGCCGCTCCCCCCTCCCCGAGTCACATGGGCGTGGAGAGGCACCGATATTTCTCATTGCCGCGCGCGCGGGCCAGCTGCCTCCGCACGCACACGCACACAGAGACGTGTGTAGCGCCCCGCGCGCCCGTGGAAAGCGCTACCGGACGAGTAGTTGGTGCCGCTCGCCCCCCGCTCACCCGTCCTGCCGCTCCTTTTTTCCTGCCGCGCGGCGCACACGGCTCCCTCGGCCGTCGTTCTCTTTGTCCGTATCTTTGGCAAGCGGCGCGGCGAGCGGTCGCGTCCGTGTGTGCGTACGTGAGAGCCGCTGCGCAACCAGCGACGAGTACACACCGACGAGCCGCCGACGTGGCAGGAGGGGGAGGAGGAAAAGAGAGAGAGACGGCGCCCTTCTCTCCCTCCCCCCGCGCCGCTCTCGCTCTCTTTCCTTTCTCTCGGAGAGGATAAATGCGAGCGCTCGCCTATATATACGTGTATATATCCCCCGAGGAACGTCTCGCGCCGAGAACGTTACGTGCCGAGTGCACGTGTGTGTGCAAAGAGAGCCGTACGTACGTGTGAGGGATTCAACGAGTTGGGAAGCCCGTCGTGCTTCTCGCTCGCTGCCGCTGCTTTTTTTTCTCTCGACGCGACCGACGCGAGGCGCGCACTGAGAGAGAGAGAGAGCAAGAGGCTATTGAAACGTCCCGGCCGTTGCCGCGCTTTTTCTCTCGTTTCGGGGCCGGGTTTTGATGCCCCCTGCGGTCGCGAGCATGGCGTTTTCACTTTTTTTCTCGGAATGACGATTGCACTAGTTTCGGGAGGATCGTTCGCGAGGACGATGGGACGCTTCGTGCGGGAGATATCGCCGAATGATGGAGCGGAGAATTTAGTGCGGAGCGACGCGTTTTTCATGGGTTTTTTGAGGATTCATCGGGGAGTCGTTGATTTTATGGTTTTGAGTGTAGTGGAAATAGATTACAGAGCCTTCTGCTTACTTGAGAGTAGCTGCACAATTTTAAAAATAATAATTTCTCAATAGTTATTCACGATTTTAGCGAGTGATTCGTATATGAATACGAACATTGTACCCTATACTCACTACTCTTTTGTAAGAATATCGCCCTCTAAATTTATAATTTTGACTTACTACCCGTCTCGTCCACTTCATCTATTTTGCAACTAACAATTTTTGAAGGAACAATGCTCAAAATTAAATAAACATCTATGCAAATCGAAAATTCTGTATGCTGAAATCTCGGTCTTAATGACGAAACCGACGAATAAAACGTTCTTTATGCCTACTTCTACATATTTTTGTATTATTTAAAGATTGTATTATTATAAAGTAATACTTATCAAAGCTATTAAACTTAAACTATTAAGTAGGATATAAAGTTGGCTTTATTACTGTCTGAAAGTCGAGAAATCGCTCTGTAAAATCTTGAGTACGGTGCGGAAAGTCGATCGTTGCTTCTCAATTTTATTTCTTACACTGCTCTTCCGCAGCTAAACATGATCGAAAATTGTTATAAACTCTACGTGATTAATGGTTGTACATTCTAATAAAATAAAATTGTAAAAATATTGTACAATTCCCTTAGTTTCAGCTAATCTTTCCCAAATCTTTCCGAATTCTCCCGAATTTTCTAGAATCGTCGATCGTACAGTCCACTCCAATTTCCGTAAAATTCGTGAGAAAATTTTCATACATTCGTGTACCACTCAATACCCGCAATGTACTCAATCTCCTTCAAAAGCGAATTGAAACAAATTTTTTTTATGCAAAAAACAATCGTCAACAAATTCACTTTTCAAAGCCACCAACAGCAATATATCCCCATTGCATTCCACCACCGGTACCAATTCCGAATCAAGACCCCAATTCGCCCCGTCGTCCAGCAGCATATCGCCTCTGCAGCGCAGCAACAAAGCAGCAATCCCGGGACGCGACGCCAAACGCTCCATCGCACCGGGCGTCTCTGGCGATCGAAAAATATATCGACGGCTCTCCGGCTCGGATCACCGCTCCTTTCGTCACCTTGCCATTCTCGCGTATGTATTCTCGTCGCGCGCGATAAGGTTTTGTCGCCGCTGCTCTTCGCTTCTTCCCCCCATCAAGAGAAAGAGCCTGTTTTTCTCTCCCGGGCGAGTGCAGCGGATGCGCCGCGGAGCGGTGGACCGAAAACAAGACCGGAATTCGCTGCGAGAGCTCGCGCTCAATTGGATTGGATCCTGTAGGCGACTATCGACGCAGGATTGGGTACAGGGACTGGATCGGGATTTTGTAGTTTTTGGAAGATCGCGCGAACAGGTGGTAGTGAGAAACTCGGTGTTGATTCAGCAGAGATAATTTGCAGCTTGGCAAATCGCCGTGCGTTACTTGCGAATGAAAATTTGGCGGAACAATATACTATGTAAAGGGAGTGAAAATGAAGAATTCGCACGTAGCGAACCGTGGCGCAAAGCATCATGTTAAATAATTAACGCGCAATTTTAAAAAGATCTCTTCTTTCCAGCGTCATTATAGAAGCAGGCGCGTCTAGGAAGAGCCGCGCTTCTATCTAAATTCGATCGCATCGATCGCGGCTTAAAGATTCGGTTATCGATCCCTGGCACAAACGTCATCGAAACAGCTTGTACCTCCTGCAATGACATCAACGTCAAGCAAGTAACCACCTCGCGGCGGCTGCTAAAAACGGAAGGCTACCTCAGTTGCGGATCATTCTATCGCCTGGCACAATGCACGATCAAGAATTAAGATGACGTCCTGGGGTATTTAATCATCGGTTGACTATAGAGCCAATACCGCTTTGTATTTTTGCTCGGTAATTAAAACGCGGAAAAAAACCGGGCGCTTATCACTCGGTTATCGCTTGCTCGATCGCTCGATCAATGGATCGTACGTTTCGCATCTCGGCCGATGCGCTTCGCAAGATTCAAACTATCTCCTCGACGTGTGTTTATTATAAGCGTCCACCACCATTCCCAATTTGTCCCGGTTGTATATATGCCTGGGGAATGGGGAAAATCCATTGGTAAATCCAGTCGGATGAATCATATCCATTACAAAATCCTTTCCGTAGACGGCCGGTATTTTCGGATTAGGTGTCTACGAAACATTTGGTAGGCTTCAGCGCTGGAACCGTGCTATTACAAAGCTTTATTTCAAAATGTTGGGTGAGAAAAACACGCAACCGTTCAACAGCCAGGAATATTGAGAGCGACCAGAGAGCCTCGCGCGTTTATTTACCATAAGTTACATACCGCGGCGCGAAAACAACAATGTAGATAGACGAGTAATTTAATTATTCACTGAAAAATCGTGGAAAAAAGATGCACCCGCGACGCGCGACATCTCAAAC
>UCOL01003605.1:0-18181 GCA_900474335.1 Ormyrus nitidulus | reverse complement strand
CCGCCGCCGCCGCGCCAAGCCGCTTCCTGGAAAGTGGGGTTGGGCACCTGTCCCTCGGCAGCGGTGCTCCGCGCGCGCGGAATGAGCACCGCTGACCGGCGGCGGCACACGGCAGAGAGAGAGCCCGAGCACGTTCACACGCACCACGTGTTTCGACGACGCGGGGCCGAGTGTGCGGGAACGAGGCTGTTTTCGGTGCCGATTTTCACCGAAGTTTTCGTGCACCTTTTTCTCTCGAGCCGAAGAGATGTTACCGATTTCTTTTTTTTCTGATCTATTGTATTAGGAAGCGTAGATTTAAGGAGCAGGATGTTTTTTTAGGGGGAAATCTTTTCTAATAAAGAACGGCTAGAGTCAATTTTCAACCCATAAAAATTGTATTAATTGGTTAAATAAATAATTTTACATATTTCGACTTAATCAGTAACCAACGCGAATCAGCAATGCAATCTCCCCGGTTTCCCAAGACTCCCAGAAATACCGTCGGCATTCACCAAAATCCATACTCGAAAATAAAAAAAAAAAAATAATCCCACTCCAGGCCGAAAAAGCAGCGAGAAACGGCGCGGGCCTCCCCCGGAGCCCGCTTTTTTCTCAGCCGGCGGCTTCGGCGGAACCGCTGACTTCCCCGTCGGAACGCACGCGCAACACACATGCAGCGCACTCTGCGCGCGTGTCCTTCCGGTGGTGCTATAGCGGAGAGCGCGCGGGCCTTCACACACGCGAGCACTTCCCCCCACCCTACCGCTCCGGCAGGCGCAACACATCCTTCGAGGGAGGAACTCGATACGATGGATATTTTTTTGAAGGGAAGACGCTGGATTGCGTGCGCCGCCGACGAGGAATGAAATGGCTTTTTTGGAGAAAGTGAAAAAAGCAGAGCTGATGGATGATGATTAATGAGGGGTGGGATTTTTTCGGTTGGGGGTTGAATTAAAGGTTTTTTTGATGTTGGGTTGGTGTAACGGAAGTTTCTGTTGGATATGCTGGAGATTATTCAGTGATTAAGTAACAGTAGTTTATTCAATTGCAGTTTAGTATTTTTTTTATTACTTAAGTCAATAATTGAAATAAAAACAAAGAGAAAACGAAAGCAACGATAATTGATGGAAACTACTCTGTTTATAATTTAGAACAATTATATTTTACGTTGAGAAGTCTACATATAGATCCAAAACTCATACAAACTTATCACTTTAACAACTTTAAAAAGCCGGTTTCACAATATTGAAAACAAATTTAAGAGCATAAATACCGAGAGCAATTTACACGTCACTTTGCATTTGCCTTCAAAATTTGCACAATTAGGGTACAGCCTAATACTATAATAAGATACTTTAGATACAAGGAAGAGAGCGTGCATGTAGGAAATTCGAGCAAAACTTTCTACTTCAAATTAAAATTCATGTATGTGAACTGCTACATAATTTATCGCCGTGCAGAAAACGCGGATGAAAGAAATCACGCAAAAGAAGCCCGTAACAACAATGCTTTAGTTTCGGAGCGAAAATGATCGCTTCGAGCGAGGAGAAAATCCTGAAAGGCTTGAACGCCGGCCAATGTAAACAAAAACGACTGCCGGCAAAAGAACAGCGGGAGCAATGAAGAATCGCAAGAATAATGTACCAGTTTTACTTTCACAGCCAAAATAGCGACTCGAAGGATTACACTTTTATCACTCTTCTGTCAATACTCGAGAGGTGGAAACAGTGGGATCACGCTTTAAGAGAAACTTGTCTAAAGATTGTTATTTTGACGGCTTGAAAAGAAGTCTGTTTGCTCGACGTGGGAGCGAAAGTGTTTAAATTAGTTTTTGCAAATGCAACTTTTAAAATATCACTGCAATTTTTAGAAAATGAACAAAAATTATGTACCATTAGAAATTAAGATTACTATTTTTTAATAAGCATATGATTTTTCTTTTGAAATCAGTAAATTTTCAATGAGTAAATATTAATAATTGATGAAAAATGAATCAGCAACATTATTATTGCTCTATTTTCTCTATTGAACGATTTCCGTGTTTCTTTGTTATAAAAAGACCTAAAAAATACAACGCATAATAATAATGCAGTAACCGATAAATCTCTCCGCAGTCATTAACGAATCGTCAAGCAACAACAAACGGCTTTTAAACCCCGCGAATCCCTTTAAAGCCACGAGTCATTGTTTACATTACGATAATCATCAACCCAACGCGACGAAAATCCCCGAGAAGCCCGTAAAAATCATCGAAATCAGCAGAACGCAGCAGCAGCAGCAGCAGCAACAGCAGCCGAGGCAGCAGCCCTTCGAGCGACCGGTAACCGCGAGCCGGGCCGACTTTTTCGCCAAGGTTAGTAAGTCTCACCACTGGGCGAGAGGAGCCTGCAGGATCGGAGCAGCTGCACGCGAGCGCAGCGACGTTCGACGCGCCGCGGAATACCGATGCACCTCCTCTCTCTCTCGCTCTCTCTCTTTCTCCCTTTTCTACATACATCCTCGGCAGCAGCATCCTCGCAAAACAAAAACAAACCTCTCCGCCTCCTCGGAGGTTCGCGAATGGCTTTTGGATCGGCGCGCCCGCAAAATCGACCTGTTGAATGCCCCGAGAGAAAACTCACCGTGAGCGGTTCTCAGACAGCAGCCGGCCAGGACGAGGAGGAACAGCAGTCCGAGCCGCCGCTTTCGTCGCGGACTCTTCAGCAGGATCAGCGGCATCGTTGGGAGAGCGCACGAATCTCTTCTCTCCTCTCGACTTTTATCGTCGCGCCGATGCACGCTTCATCGGAAGGCCTGTTTTTCTTTTTGTCGAAACACTCGTGCCCTTTTCCGCGCACTCTCTCTCTCTCCTCCGATTTTTCAAAACGAACGAACGCGCACTAACTCTAGAGCGAGGAGTAACAAAAAAAACACAGAAAACAAGGAGCCGTCACTTAAATCTGATCTTCGCGCACATCTCTCATCATCACTGAATTGCTTCACTGGGATTTCGCACAGTGTTTTCTCCGCGGAGAAATCCTTGCTCCCCTACTCCTCCTCTCTCTCTCTCTCTTATATTTCTCACTCTCTGTCGGTTACACGGAGCACACACAGCATCGGTCGCGTCGTCGCGGACTCTGATAAAACTCGGTAACAGATCGAAAAAACGCGGGCAGAGAGCCGTTTCAGGATGGACTTTTCATACGCACGCGCGACACGCAGAGAGCGCACACACCGCGTCGTCCGGAGCACGTCTGTGGAGCTCTATTGTTCGCTTAAACCCGCTGAAAGTAGTCCCTGCGCGCGCATCCACACCGGAGCGAGAGAGAGAGAGAGAGAGAGAGATAGACGGGGGGACTGGATGATGCCCGCGCGCGTAGGAAAAGGCCCGCAGATGGCGTGCCGCGGCCCCAGAACCGAGAAAGAACCGTGGTAGGGGGAGAGAACCTTCGGAGGCTATATACGTTTTTACGTGCAAGTGCGTGTGTATCGGGCCTACCTTTTTACACCCCTACGAGCGGGCGGGGATGAACGGTTTTTTTCTTCTCTCTTTTCAAGTGCGCTTTTCTCCGGAAGGTAAGTGCATTGTGCGGGGGACTATTGCTCTGTGAGAAAATTGCGGGAGCAGGTGAGGGAAGGTATATGGGGTCCTAGGATTTTGAGAAGGGACCTCGTTGCCTCGGATGTTAATCGTTTTTGGAAAACGGCAATATTGTGAACGAATCGGGCGGGTCAATGAATATCGAGCACATTTTTATTAATCTTGAATTGCAATTTTTGTTTAACTCTTTCTTTTAACATTTTAAGCCTTTGGGAGTATAATTGCAGGGCAATAACGTAAATTGACTAAGCGAATAACATATATCGTGATCTCATTTTAATTAGCAGCTTTATACGTGGAAAGTTAAAATGAATATGTGAAAATAGCTTAAATAGACAAGGTTAATAATACAGTGTTATTTATGGATTGATATTAACAGAAAATAAGAAGTTAACTGGGATAAATATGTCTTACTAAGAAGCTCATTTGATACCTTGTTATCTGAGCAGTAAGCAATAGTTTTATTTTTAAGTATTCACAAGAAGAACAGTTTACTTTTTAATTAGTACATCTCATGGAAATGAAATACAAGAATTAAAAAAGTTTAAAAGATATTCCAATAAAAAAGGTAACAGGCGGACTGTTGGCATAAATATTGCTTTAATATTCTTCATAAAATGCATATAAGAATCTGGGCGCCGAGCGTCATTCCAATTTCAGAAAGTCAAACAAAGGTCCATAAAACAGATTAGCTAAAAAAAGCCAGGCGAAGTGATCTAAGCGATGATATCACTGCGTAGACTAGCTTTCCGCAATTAACTTCTCATACTTTTCTCCGAGTCCGACCACTTTTTCATCAAAGTCCATTGCATAACCGCTTACACGTATGTGAACGACTCGCTTGACAATGTCGATTTAACTGTCTCGCTAATAAACACTTTCATTAGCGCTTATGCGAAGAAAGCACCGCGCGCCACAATGCAGCGTATCGTAACTTTGAATTTAATATTGCCATTCTTTATTTTCACTTAATTGTACGGCGAATTTATGAATGACATAATTGATTACGATTTTTCTGCAGTAACATTTTACGAGGGTTTTTTTTGAATATTTAGAAATACTTTTATATAAGAGATGAATGAGTTAAAAAACAATTCACATTGTTAAATCTATAATAAGCTTGGAGTAAAATGAAAAGTATAACGATAAAAATATTTTCGAATATGTACAATTAAGTGTTTACTTTTAACAAACATCTTTCTCGTCATTAGTCGTTTAGACGATAATACAAACGAATAGTTCAAACATCGTAATCCTTTCCGCTTTCAAACATCCGCGTCTATCGTTGATTATTAAATTAAGCACCCAGCCTCTAAAAATTAATAACAATTTTCCCGCTGCCCTTTAGGCGAAAAATCGAGTGCGAGGCAAGACGTGCGCGCGAATGAATCTCTTCTCTCTGTTTCTCTCTCGCGTGCAGGCGAAATTCCTGGCGCGGAGCAAACACCCTCGGCGATCGCCTAACGAATACAAATGCGGAATTATAATTCCGAGTCTCTTAATTCCGCTCGGAGCCGTACAGCTTTTCATGCTCGCCAAGTTGCACTTTCAAGGATTCTAAACAGTTACCGCCCATTATTTTTATACCCGGTGCGGTCGGCTATAATATTGTATCGAATTGTAATCACCGCGCACGATATCGTTTGTCAAGCGCGGCCATAAATTGTAATTAGTCGAGGGACTGAGTTATTATCAATTCTTTGCGCGACGAATCCTGTAATTATGCTATCTCTGGACTTGTTGATATTTTTATGGTACGAGGTGAAATTAAATGAACTCAATTTATTCAATTACTGTTAAATTTATGCTTTGACTTTATTTGGAAAAAACTACTTTTACTCCTAAATACTAAATGTAACGGGTATTACTTCCAATATTTTTTAATTATTTCCTTTAATTGAGTAAATTTAACTAAAAAATTGAGAAAGTACATTTATGAAGGTTATACTCAATGAGCTATTAAATAAGAAAAACTCATTCCCTTTTTTACTGCTTTGCATAGATGCTTGATAATATGCCCACGTCGCCAAGGCACCCCAGTTGTTTGATCGAAAAGCTTTCAGTCCGCGGAAAAGTGCATTCGTAAACATGTCGGATCCTCTCGTTTCTCACAACGGCAAATTAAATGCGTTAAATAAAAAAATAATAGAAGTAAAAAAGAAAATACAATTGTCGGGTGAGTCTTGCAATATATTTTCTCGATCAAACAATGTTCACGTAACTGTATTATGCGGCATTATTTCTCAACGTTACAGTTGCGTTGAATACTCTCGTAGTTCAGAAGCTTTTTGTGCCTCTATTTTAAAATTAATTAGTTATTGTTATAAGTTTGTAATTATTATTTGTATAAAATTGTGAAAACTGTATTGTTTCTCTTACCTTACTCAATTATAAAAAGTACTCTTCTTCAATATCATATTTAAGAAATTGTTTATAACAAAACATTTTTTGTGAAATGAGCACTTAATTTCTAAAGAAAAGAATGGACGCAAAAAGGCGCAGCAATCGATCTCAATTACCAAAATAAAATTTTTAAATAATATTTTAAATGCCTCTTGTAACGATCTGTCAGCAACCCGGCAAGTTTTAAATCGTCCAATAAATCGAAAAGCCTCGGTGCCGGTGCATTTCCGGGAAATGCAAACCGCGCCGACGATGTGGCTCCGCTCGCAAAAAACCAATCGGCCGTCCAAAACATTCCCGCGCGCGACTTCGAAACTATCGAAAAACAAGCTCGCAAGCCCGACGAGCACCCTGCGAATAGCCAAATACGGCTCGAGTCCGCATTTAAAATCGAAAAAATGGACCCTCGCGAAAAGCATCGATCAGCTGAGCGCAGGTGGTCTCAACACCTAAAGAGGACACGTCGAGAGAAAGAGAGAGAGGCATCGAGTCCCTTCCTTCGGCAGAAACTCGCGCGATTTCGTTTTAATTGGTCCCCCATTAATTCGAGCGATCGATCGTTTTCTTGCTCCGCTCGAAAAATCGGGGCCGAGACGCGGAGCAAGAAGTCTCATCGGCGAACTAGAGCCGACTCGAGAGGCGGCCGTGCAATTAATGTAATTGATAACGGGCGACGAGAAAATTGACATCGTTTGCCGAACGAACTTTTATAGAGGTGGATATATATTTTTTTTAACGGTACCCCGCCGCTTGGCGAATGGCTCGCTTTAAATTTTAATGGAAATTAATGGCCTTGTTTGGTTTTTATAGAGCGCAATAGAAGGTAGATTGTTTTTAATGGACCGAAAAGGAGAAATTTACGTTTCGGTTTGCCGATCGGTCGAACGGCCGCGGTGTCCCCCGGCTTTTTTAAAAATAATACACCGCGAGCAGAATCTGACGCGAGCTATAAGACTGAATTAAGAGTTAACTGGGTACGTCGGATAAGGAGTCAAGTTTCCGCGAAGCCAATGTACTCGGATTCCTTTTAATTTAAGGCTTAATCGATTTATCTACGTTGTCATTTCTGTTTCAGAAACGCAAAAGAATTTTCCAAGAAATTTAAATAATTACATTACTTTTTTTTGAATGTTAAAATAGTAAATGAAATATTAAAAAATATAGCAGGATATTCATGAAGTTGCCTATTTTTCTAATAATTTGGTCTTTCGCCTCAAATAGTTTAAAAATCTTTATAATAAATGATCATATTTTAAAACTACAGGCCACTCAAGTGTTTTTATATTTCTGGTAATCTCATTTTAAAAATTCGAACAACAAACTCTCACCGAAAATCTTTTAATCTCCAAAGGAGACAAAAAGGCTGACAAATTAAGCAATCGGCCGCTATAACTCTTGTATGAACATTAGCATTTTCCAGCGAGCAAATGTCGCTCGCAGCTCGAACTCGTTGTCGAGCGAGCGCCGTACGCAGATGCATAATGGGACATTGCACTTCCAGAGGGCCAGCGCAAAGCGAATTTCGAGGAATGCGACGCGAAGAAGCGCGAGACGGCCGAGAAGATCAGCCGGCTCAAGAAGGAAGTCAAAGAGCTGCAGCTGGAATTCGCCAGGGCTAAGAATGTAATTTTAATTAACGCGGACGACGCTTGACCTTTGTGCGCTGCATCTTAATCAGGCGGTAAAAAGAACGCCGATTGGTGCAGTTTTAAAGAGAAACGATTTTTTAGCGTTTCGACGATTAATTTTCGTAATTAATTTAAAAAGCAATCGTTAAAATATTCATTGGTACAGAAATAGATTAACTCTGAAAAACGAATTTCTTGAAAATTGCTCGCTAATCTTTAAGAGCTACTCTAATTAAAGAAATAGAAAGTCATAGAATTTTGATATCCCGTAGAACGACGAGGCGAGGGAAAAGGCTGCACGACTAAACCGCGAGTCTTCCGCATATCTGAAGAAGCGAAACCTCCAGGAGGCCGTAGCTATGCTCGACGAGGAAAACATTCGCCTGCGCAAGAAACTCGACTTGGTCAAGTACCAGAGCAACAAGGTATAAAGTGGCTTCTTTCGTCCCTTTTTTCACCTCGTCTATATCGCGATTCAGTACCACGCGAGATTACAAGCGCAGACTCCGTTTTAATGTATAAACAGGCTTGAACTTTTTTTTACGCCTTTTAGGTTGAAGTTAACAGTAACGAAAATCGAGGAATTATACGGTTTTTCTCTTTTATTGAAAAAAGCGTTTAAAGTGTCGCTACCTCATTAGTGAATATTAGAAAATTCATTGATTCTCGTTTATTATTATTATTTACGCATATTTATTATTATTTATTTACGCAGCAACAAAAGAGACTGGCACTACTCTTGCAACAGTACGAGCAACTAATGAACGGCAAACCAGCAAAACCACCGAGCCGCAAGACGACGAATGCCGCCCTAAAAAAGGTTCACCAAACAAACATTCTCGATCAAAATCAATACCTATACCACTCCCCAAGATAGTTAACGAAACAAAAAAAAATCGATTTCCCTCTCAATTCTTTCAAGTGTTCGCACAGCCCGAGCAATCGAGCGACCGCACGACTAACTCGGCAAATTAAACGCTATTTTCACCTCAGAAAATCATCAGACTGGAAAATCAGCTGCACCGGGTGAGCGTAATGCAGATGGAGGCCGACACCGTCCGGAAAAAGTACCGAGCCGTCAGGTCGAGTCTGAAGGCGGATGCCTCGTTTTACGCGTCGTGCCTCAACGGCTTGGAGGAGAGCATCCACGAGCATGAGAACGAGATCAGGCGGCTCAAGGTGACGCGCGAACGTATTTATTGGCCGCGGGGGATTTTTCCATGTCCGAGCGCTGCTTGTCGATACGTGATCATTTTTTGATTTTGATGCCGTAGAGAGTAAAGGAGGAGGCGATCGAGCTGAGAGACACGACCAAGGAGAGCCTGGCCAAGCAGGAGGTTCAGGCGATGCAGACTACCAAGGAACGCGAGACTGTCATACAAGAGTATAGGTGAGAGTTTATTTACCGTGTCGTGTATTCAGTTTTAATCATTGTTTACATCTATAATAGAATGAAATATGAAAATAAAAACAGCGATTTAATATGTTTATTTTAAATGCAAATCTAAGTTCATATTCATATAGTACTACAATCCATTTATCTGTTTATTTATCCTCAAAAAAAAGTAACTTTTTATCTATTTATTTTCAATAAGATAATAATAATTTTAATTTTTACTTAAATTTTCAGAAAACGAGTAGAAGAACGTAAGATAGAACTAGAACGTTTAGAAAGACTAATGTTCCAAACAACAAGGCCAATTTCGAGGGAAGACTACGATTCGGGCCAAAAAAGTCCAGACAAGGAAAGCGAGAAGGATGTACAGCAGACTGAAATGGAGCGACTAGAGGAAATTTTCGTCAAATTGAGAAGCGCAACAGGTGTCTCTCGAACGGAAGAAGTTCTGGATCGGTTTTTGGCGCAACGGGCGACAAAGGAGAAACTTAAGAAGATGCAGGTCGCCACCGAACAAGAGAAAATGGAGCTGGAGAAGAAGAGGCAGCAGCTGACTGCAGAGATTGAGATGCAGAAATTTTCTGAAACTAAGGATGTTGATCAGTAGGTTTTGAGATTTATTAAATGTTTAAGTAATCTTTCGAGGGACTGAAAAGAATCAAATTTCTTATGCGTTTAAAACTTAATTTTTAATATTATTTTTATTTAGAAATACTGAGAAACTAGAGAAGCTCAATAAGCAAATTAAAGAACAGCAGTTACGAGAAGAAATGGCTAAAGAAAAACTTCAGAAAATTCAAGAGCTACTTAAAAATATTGGGGATAAACTTATTCAATTCTGTGGTAAACTTCATGTAAGTGTAAAGATTTTATAAATGTATTCAAAGTATTTATTTTTAGATACGCGAAAAACAGATTCTATTAAACATTACTATACTTTTGAGGAATACGCAGGGAAACCGACTTACAGTATGCTAAAAAAATTACCTTAAGTTAAAATTTAATGTATTAATAGTAAAATTTACGAAATATATATCAAAAATTAATATAATTGCTGTAAAAATTATTAAAATATTGGTGTGTCCCACGAGTGCTATTAAAATAGTAATTTTTACAAAAATTTTTTCTCAGTGTAGTAAAAAGTAATAAGCCGTATACTAAATTTATGTAAAAATATAGTAATTTATTGGCATACTGCAAGTTTGCCTCCCTTTTCATTTATCAAAAGTATAGTAATTTGTAATAGAACCGGTTTCCCCGTATAAGTATTATATTAAGTTATGATTTTAAATATTACTTTGTAATTGTTTACTTTCTTTGTTTAATACAAATTTTTACCGTTCATGATTCGTAATTCTAGGAAAGTAATGGCATTGTTCTACCTGACGCAACATACGATACATCAAATCCACGAAAAATCTTAGAAAAACTGAACGTTAATCTCAAACAGTTTACCGAAAAACTCGGAGGCCCGGAAAAGTTTAACGACTTAATAGAGCAGATATTAAGCGATAAAGTACATAAACTTTTAAAACGCATCGTACTTATTTACAAAGAAAAATGAAAAGCAAACTTGATTACCTTTTTACAGCTAGAAGTAATGTCGTTCGAAACGGCTTCGGAGCACACGAAACCAATGAACGCCGACGATCAGCCCCTGTTTCCTCTCTTCCCGACGGTCACCACTCCTGCTCCTCAAGCTCAGCCTTCCGAAGATGAAGAGGATATTCCGTCGAGAAACACATTGAAGAGGCAAGCTCAGCTACTCGTTGATACTAAGAGTCGACGAAAGGGTTTTGCCTTTAAAAGATAAATCTGATTTAAGGTTTTTACATAAATATGTAATGTGAGGTACAATAATTTTTCAACGAATTGTTATTGATTCTAAACTTATTTTGTAAATTTAAATAATTTTTATGTTTAATTCATTATTGTTAGAGAATTTTAAGTTCAAAATGTACACGCTCTAACATTTCTTTTGAAATGTTATGTAACTTATTTTAATTTATATTTTATTATGCTGAAATAGTACAAAACAGTTTTATAAAAGTAAGTTTATTGTGCAATAAAAAATAATACTTGTATTTGTAAGATTTGTAAAAAAAATAAAAAATAATGCAACATGAAATCTAAATATGTTATTATTCTTAAGCAAACGTACTTTTAATTTTATTAGTACACAATTATTACGTAGAACCCCCATTATCAAATTACACTAATTTATTTTACTATCAAACTATGAAATAGATAAAATATGAATGATAGAAATTTAAAGTGAATTAATGAACGTATTAATATTGGTTATTTTATTGGCTAACTTTATAGTTTCATAGCCATTTCGCAAAAATAAAGTAAAATATATTTCTACGAAATGCTGACCTCTGCAGCAAATACCTGGAACTTTCATTCATAACAGATTTCTGCAATGTCTGCAATCTGCAATCTGCCATCTGCATTACCCAACGAGCACTCTAATCTCCGCATGGCGCCCAGCTTGGCGCGGCGTACAAGCTGCAATCTCTGTGTACAGAACACATGGAAGCACGTTTTGTTTATAGTCGGTAGCTAACTTTATTTTTCATAAAATGGGTAAAAAGAGGAAAACTCGTGATAATGACGAGTACGAATTCGATCCAGCTCCGAAACATCTACAGACTGCCCACATAAAAGTTCAAGAGAAACGTTTAATAGTGATTTTGGAAAGTGCACAGTTGGAATCTGTCAAGGTGAGGTTATATTATAATAAAAAAAATTTTTGTAAATAATTTATAAATGATTTTTAATAGCAAACAGTACTTCATAAAGTAATTAGATTCGGTTTTATAAACATTTTAAACTAATTTAAAAAACTTGTAGATATTATTCAAATTTAATAGAAAGTTGCATCAATAAATAATTTGAAAATTGATCAAACATTTGTCGCAAGTTAATTTTTTATTTATGCTTTTTATATATTTAATATTCAATAACTCTCAATCATAAAAACCACTATAATCGTATCCTTTTTCTCTTTTTTTTTTATTGTTTTCTTTATATTCCATGCAAAATCATGACATTTTTTGCATTTTCAGGTAGTAAAAGGCAAACTTTCAAATAATTAGAATTTTTTGTAAATCCATGATTGTTTATAAACACATACTTTATTAAATAAACTTACTAATTTTAATGAAAATATTCCAGATTGGAAACAGCTTTGAATTACTCAACTGCGATGATCATGCCAGTATTTTAAAGAAAAATAATCGTGAACCAGGAAGTAGTCGACCTGATATAACACATCAATGTCTTTTGATGCTTATGGATAGCCCTTTGAATAGAGCTGGTTTATTACAAGTTTACATTCATACAGAGAAAAATGTATTAATAGAAGTCAATCCACAAACAAGGATACCCCGAACATTCAAGAGGTTTGCAGGATTAATGGGTAAGGTTTACAAATTCTTATGATCCTTTGTCAACATAAATTTTAGTTTTTTCCCAGAAAATGTATAATATACTAAACATTTTTAATTGTTTAATAATCAATCAAATTTGAATAATACATATTTTTGATCAATGCTAAAGAATAAAAAAAAATACTAATTATTTCTAAAAAATTATTTATATCTAAAAAAGATGCTTATTAAATGTTTTATTTTTTCAGTACAATTACTTCACAAGTACAGTGTCAGAGCCTCAGAAAGTTCAATGAAGTTATTAAAAATAATTAAAAACCCTATAACAGATCATTTACCAGTTGGATGTAAAAAATTAGTCATGTCATTTAGTGCCAAAAAGGCTGTAAACCCAAGAGAATTAGTTCCTGATGATGAACCTATTGCAATAATAATTGGTGCTATGGCTCATGGTCAAGTAAGTTTTAACTTTCATTTATGATAAATATTTTTTTGATGGTAATTTTTATAAAATTTATGTTTGAATATTTCAGGTCAAAACTGATTATGGAGAAGAACAATTTTCTATCAGTAATTATCCACTTTCTGCTGCTATAACATGTAGTAAAGTGTGTTCTGGGTTTGAAGAAAAGTGGGGTATAATTTAATTTTTCCAATATATTTTTTACAAGATCTATTACTTTTTAAAATAATTCTAAATATTTAGAGAACAGAAGAGTTTGATTACTCAAGTTCTTGAACAATTAGATACAAATTTTTATTCTATTTTAGTCATTGTTAATAAATCAAAGACTCTCGTTCACATGTACATACACTAATGTATATTTAAAAATATGAATTTCATATTTTTCATAGAATAAATCATATTTTATCACAACTGAGTTGTAAGAATAGACTGTAGATTTTATAAAATAAAGAAAGTTCTATAAAAGCGTGTCTTTTGCAAAACTAGAAAAAATTTACTGTTTATGATGGCTGATATCCATTGAAATGTATAAAACAATTTTAGAAATAAGACGAATTCCTTTTGCTACATATTCTTTCTATCTAAATTGATTAAAGATTGGAAAGCAGTAAATATTTGAATATAATAATTCTAATTTTCATACAAATTTTTTATATATATATTTATACTTTTAAGAAAAGGAAGTCATTTTATGCAATAATTACGCAACATCTCTAAATTATGTAACGTATTTAGTTCGAAAAATTGAATTTCAAAAATAGTACTCTAATTTTTTAATACAAAATATATCAGAACAGTTTGTCACTTAATACTTATAAGGCATTGATTGAGATCTCATTACTTTATGTAATCTAATTACGGCTGTTTGCAATTACTTCTATATATATATAAATATAAACTTCTTTATCACTAAAAGCTAAATTTATCATGTAAATGTGATCAATTCCATGAAGAGAAAGTTTAATCTTTGACGCCAAGCATCTCAAACATGTATCGGCTCTGCAGCTGAGAAAAATCCTTATCAGATCGTAAATCTGTCCGTGGCCGGTTATCATCATCCGAGTTCAAAACATCGCGCGTTTGCGACCGGATCCTCCATCTCTCTCGACCTTCTGGCAAGTTCCACGAAGCTCGTGCAACCTCAGCATCTTACTGATGTTGCAATTGGTTGCACTGAAGGACGCCGTGGCCAGTCCGACCAATCGCACCGTTTCATACGTCCACGCCACCTCTACGAATTTCTCGCGGCCGGAAATGCCCTTGAAATGAGAACTATGCGTCATCATATTACATACATGCTGCGCATTTTGACTCACGTCGTACTTGCGTGCACAACAACCGCGTTTCGGGGGAAGAGCGAGAGAGAAAGAAAGATAGAGAGAGAAAGGCGTTCAGGCGACGTTGAGAAGAGAGAAAATGTTTGGCACGGGGGTCCGTGCGCGCGTGGGGCAACAACATCGCCGCGACTATGAAAAAAAGCCGAGGGGCTGCTCATAGTCGCTGGTCGGTTTTCTCGCCACATTCGCTCGCGGATTTTCTCGCGGCTTGGCCGCTCGATAGTTTTCGCGCCGGAGGCCATATTGTGTCTTGTCACGCCCCGAATCGTTTTATATTGCGAAGTCCAGTCATCGACGAAAAGTTGCGCGAGATAAGACGGTAGTACCATAGAACCGATTTTTTTACGTCTTTTGAGGCCCGCAGCCTTTCAGTTCGCGAGTGTTTTGACGCGGAATCCGCGATTTTATGCTGACAGGAAGCAGCTTCTGTGCGTCGTTTGTGAGTGTGCGTCAACGTATTCGTTATCTTTAGAATTCGAAAATTCGTCATTTCGTCTTTTGTTGTTAAAAGAATGATGCATCATTTGAAGATCTGATTTTTCTACACACTTTGAAGTTATTTTTGAGTGTATTTTTTATAAAAATTGCCTTTATTTTGATAGATCAAAATAACAGGAAGCAAGCTGTCATTGCATATTTTTGTTGCATCACCTTACGAGATATCAAAAAGTAAATAATTATAAGCTTTATGATGTTCAATAAACAATAAAAATAATAATTTCTACTTTTTTTTATTGAAATCTCATGCATTTCTCAAAAAAATCCCTTCTTTCGCCCGCTTGCGCAACCTAAAAACCTACAAAATTGAAGGTGTTTCGAGCCGCAGTTACTCATTAAATAATTCAAAGGCATTTTCCCTGCAAAAATCCTTGCAAATAAAAGGGTTTCAAAGTAATTGATGGATTACGTGACTACCGAACCGAGTTGTCAATCTATTCGCGTAGTCCGTCGATCGCATATAAAAATGGCCGACTGCGTCGCGCGATGCGTCAGTTTTCACCTACTCTACATACTATTCTCGAGGCGCGTCACGCGCATCATCAGCAATACGACCGTGTCCGAAAGGGCAAGAAAAGATTGCTCTCGCGGTCGCGTACGCCTCGGGGGGGTCACTAACCTCTCTTCTCGAGTACAGAAAGTATAACGGGTAAATTAAAAGAGAACGAGAGGAGCACATATACAGACAGAGAGACGAAATACGCACGCAAAGATGTAAGATATTTTCAGAGACAGACAGAGAGAAACAGAACCAGAGGTTTGTGTCGATTAAGGAAAAAGCAAAAGGTATTTTCACAACGCCGCCTCCCGAATTCCTCCCCTCCAGTCGCAACTGCTCGAACCGTCATCGGCTAACCTTGAAAAGATTTAAAAAGTCTTGGGTTCGTGCGATTTTCTGGCGGGCCTCTCTTTAAATAACGACGCCGTTGAGGCCGCGCGGAGCGCTCGAAGGTACGGCGTTGTGAAGGTACCTTGGAAAAGCCGCGCCATTTTGTCTCCTCCCCCGCCGCTCTTTGGCGGCTCGATCTCGCGCGCTCTCTGCCGAGTGGCTGGCTTTCACGTTGCGGCGCGGCGGCGGCGGGCGGCAGTCGCGTGTGTTCGGCCCTCGCTCACACGACGCGAGCAGCCCGCGCTTACGTACTGTGAAACGGGACGCGCGCGTGTCTGTTTCTCTCGCACCCGCACCGATCCACTTCTCAACGGAGAGTGAGAGAGACGAACAATCGCGAAGGAACGAGCGCGCGGCCGTCCGCGCAACTTGTAACTGCCGAGCCAGCGGACGTTCGACGGTAATTAATCTCTTGCAGGAATAATGCAGCGCGATCATCGCTATAATATTATAAATCAAGTAGTAGTGGTGCATTTTCGGTGAAACGAGAAACGGCGGCATTCTCCGTCTCTCTCTCTCGCTGGATTGCTGGCTTTCGAGCGCGAGTGTGTGTGTGGGAAAAAGGGCCACGGGCCAAGGGAAAGTAGTGCGACCGAATTTTTTCGAAAGTCGGACGTGCACTTTTCTGTCAAAAAAGGCAGCTGAGGAGGAAACACGGAACGGCGGTGAGAGCCAGGTGGTAGTAAAAAAAAAAAAAAGTGTAGCAAGGCGCCGCTCGCGCGCGCGCGTCTCTGGCCAGAGAGAGAGAGAGAAGGAAAATGCCTCGCGCAGCCGCGGAACACGAAACGACGGAAACAAACCGTTAATTTTTGGATTGGATAGTAAAAGTGTGGTTCGTTCGTCCTCACTGTCCCTGAAAATACGGGGAAGGTGCCGTTCTCTGACCGTTATAGTTTGCCTTTCGGAAGGAAGAAAATATCTGTTGGCTACGGAATTGCAGGATGCAATTGGGATGCAAAACAAAAGAGCGGTGAAGGAGATGGAGGAGAGTCAATGTCTCCGGAATCTCTTCTCGCGTGATTAAAGGCACGGAGAAAAAAAATTTCTTATCTGAAAAGGGGACGCTTTTCCATGTGTGTGTCTGTGTGTGTATGTGTAGAAACAGTTCCAAATCCCGAGGACAGAGACGAAGGGGCTTAAACAGGGCAAGAAAAAAACGTTTCCACACGCACGCATGTTAAAAAACAGTTTTGCCTTGTCTTCTTATCTTCTCCTTTGAGTGAGAAGAAAAGAGAGAGGAGAGAGAGACCGTCGCCGCCGAGCCTGTGGATTTTCCCCAAAAGTCCCGTTCGAGGCGATGCTCCTCCCTTCTCTGCAGCCCCGCGAATCCGGTAAGTCTCCGTCCGGAAGCAATAAAGTCGGTCAAAAAAAGCGGGAAACATTTCTGAGAGAAAGACAGAGGCATGTACACAGATTTCGTCATCGTGCTCTCTTGAGTTCGCGGGAGGTTCGATTAGACACTGGAGATTACGGGGCGGGGGGGGGGGGAAGATTCTCGATTTTTGAGGTTAGATTCCTCGCTCAGCTGGTGCTGCTCTGCGCCGAAATTCCTAATTGAGGCGAGCAGGAGAGCGCGCGCGTGGCCGGGGAGAATCGAATTCTTTCGCGTGTCATCATCCTCTCGCGCGCGCGACTACGTATACTCCACGTACCTACGTGTATATAATACCGTCTAGCTAGAGCGCTAGCGCGCCAATATGCACGCTTATATATGTGCACGTCTCTATGTGTTGAGGAAGGCAAAGAGAGAAATCGACGAGGACGAGAGGAACACTTTGGGGAGGGAGAAAGAGATACGATATACGAAACGTAGCGAACTACTCGTGCCGTCGAGGAGTGACCGTCAGTTTACCAAGTGTCAAGGATGACCCGTCAGTTTACTCTTTCGGGATAGCGTCATATAACAGAAATGTTTGTTTTTGAATTTATATACCGGAGTGCCGTTATCTTAAACTTTTTCTTATTTTTATTGCTTCCATTCTCAGGTCAACTTTGAATACTGCATACTGCAATAATATTATTATATCTCCTATTTTTACAATATATATAATTGTTTTACATATATTTATTATATTTAAGTTGTGATACTTTGTAACTGTGATATTAGTATTTATAATTCATTAATGAAATTTTTTATCAGCTATGCAACACAAATTTCATATATTTACCTTATATATTATTTAAAAATAGTTTGAAATTGTAACTTTTTCACTAAAATATATAATAAATAAATTTTCATTTTCAATAATGTTTATAATCCGTTTATTTCACCGTTGTATTATTTTCAATTCAAGAAGAACTTTGTTGTAATTTTACTCTGTAAAATTATAAGAAAGCGTTATTTTGAGTTTCTACCTATGTAAGTTTTTTTTTTTTGTCATATTTTACTGTTAATAACTGCAGTTTTTAGTTTGTTTTTTCAAGTGATTCAAGAATAAAAAAAATTGGTCCACGTCAATAACTCTTAAGGAGGTTCGATACCGGCCGCGGGACGTATGCGGTGCGAGGGGAAAATGTCATGTCTTAGCCTGATGGGAGTATGATACACGAAAATACGTGATCTACTAACCCGCAAAAATATATGTACCCACGGCTTCGCGACTGAAT
>UCOL01003604.1:0-18181 GCA_900474335.1 Ormyrus nitidulus | reverse complement strand
ATATATATCTATAAATTAAAGCTATTATAAAGTGTCCTAATTCATTTCTAAGCAGGTATAATAACGAGTGACATAAAAATAAAAAGTTTTCTGGATTTGCCCATATACGTCCATGGAAGGTGTTCCACTGAATTCCATCAATGATTAATAACACCAAAGATCCAAGTCTATCAATGACTGCACCTCTTTTTCCAACCCAAGGGCACAAAAGTCCAAGAGCGAATAGATACAAAAAGAGGACCTTGAACGACGAAGCTCAAGCTCATGGGCATCTCAAAGAAAGTGCCCAAATGTGATAGTTATAACAAAGACCAATCCAATTGTTATAAAGTCGATTATCACAGTAATGAACTGCAAATAACGAAAGAATATGTTGAAACGATGCTAACATCCGTAAAATGTTTGAGAATCGAAGCTCTAAATATTCGTAAGTACTAATAGAAACTTGAAGATCATATAAGAAAACAGGTATAAAAGTATATGCAGTTATCTGAGTAACAAAAAAAAGTCTGGCATAAGATGAAAACTTGCATTGTCCGAATCACGCTTTTTTGAGCACGTTAAATAAATTGTAAATCATTGACGTAATTACATTTTATTTTTATTTATTATTAACGAATTCAAATATGTAATGTTAAAAATAAAATAAAAAGAAGCTTATAAATATTCATTAAAAAACTTTAGGAGAATGGAAATGATATTAAATCAATATTGAAAATTTTTATCATTTAGAAGTAAAAAACTATTTTATTATTATACCCTATAAAATAAAAAATAATATTTTCTACATAGTAGTTATAATATATACTATTAAATATGCTTTTAAATAATTTAAAAAAAATTTTTTATTATATAAATTAAGAAACGTTTTAATTCTATCAGGTATAGACGTTAAATTTCGTCAACTTAATATTTCAACCTTTTTAGAAAAACTATTTTCAGAATTTTTCTGCGTCTCTTTGCTATCGATTTTGTCACCGGAAATTTCTTGCAGAGGTACTTCCACATATTTCTTTCCTTTGAGAAATCTGTAAGTAAAGAAAATAAGATTTGTCGTCGCTTAAAAATGGAAAAAACCGCGACTTTTGATGTAATATATTTTCGAAACACATTTATATTGCAAAATAATTGCAATCTAATAATAAAATAACAAAAAATACTAAAAAAGTAGATGTATTCTAATTAAGTATGTATATCTCTGCAATAAATTATTTTATTAATAAATATTTAATTAAATATTTGAAAACAGTTAAAATTTAAGATAAACTCGTAAATGTTCTTGGAACCTTTTTAACATTTGACAATTGCACTGTCTTATGATTAACTTTGTTTTTACCTTTGCATAATTGGTGTAATATGGTCCGGCTTAACATTCAAAGTGTCGCTTTCCCCGACAAGGAAGCTCGCACTAACCCCTACAATGACGGTTAGCAGCGTGCCGATAAGATTGTAGTGCAGCATGGAAATGCGAAACAGGAAGAATGGAAGGTCATCATCGACTTGTACCACAGTCTCATTCAAAGCATTAGCGTTGATCACGTGAATGATGGTTTCATTCAGCGGATAGGGACAGTTGTCGACCGATGTGGGTAGAGGCTGGTGCCTAAGTCGATGTTTGTAGATGCTCCACTGGTTGCCGATGACAATCCAATGCATGAATGCAAGGGATACGATGCTGCCGATCAAAGCGCCTTTGCGTCCCACAGACGGGAACATCATCCCTAGGACGAACAGGCCCAATAGCGGCCCCTCCACAACGCTTCGAATACTTATAGATAGTTCAAAGATTGTGCCCAGGTGTTGGACCATAAACACCAATGCCATACCGACGAAACCCAGGATTACGGTCATTATCTGGAGTGGAGAGGATGCCAAGCAGAAAGTAATCAAGTATCGGTGATAATGCAAGAATAATTGTGATGATATTAAACTAATGATTTTCAAGAAACGTAAAGTAGCTAATCTTTTTTCAGGTCTATCCGAGGTTAATATCAATTTTACATTACGCACCATCATAATGTTAATATAAATAAAATCAAAATAATTAGAATAAAGTAAAATAATTCATATTTTAATAAAATAATTAAATATTTATTATAAAATACTAAAAGGCATTCTTATACTAAAATATGAAAAATAATTAAATAGTAATTTATTAGACTGATCTTGTTTTAATATTATGTCAACGAATAATTTAATAAATTACATACTTTTTCTATTTAAATAACGAGAAGTTGTAAAAATCATGATTTTTAATAATTAATTGATATTTCTTTGTGGTGCTCTTTTTTTCTATAGAAAAACGCCAGAAATTAATATTTTTAAGAGATTGAAAATACATTTGTAAAATTTAGATACAGAATCTCTAAATGGAAGATAACTTGTGTAAATTCACCTTCATAATGGTTGTTGCTCTAACTTCTTTATTTGAGCTTTCTGGAAGCCAGTGGTCAAGAAAATCGTCATAAATCGTACCAGCGAGTGTGTTTAAGGAAGCGCTCATTGTAGAAAGTGCACAACTGACAAGTCCAGCTAGAAAAACGCCAGGCAGACCGGAAAGGTGGCCAGCAATGTCCATAACATAGTAAGGAAGAATCTGGTCACTTCGTCTTATAATCTTGAACGAAATCGATATACTAAATAATTTTGTACTATATTGGCTTGAAAATTTTAAACTGTAATTTGATCTTTGGCACTCTGTGCGCAAAACTCGATTTCGATAAATACACGAGCGAGAAGATGATTTTAACCACGCGTTACCTTTTCACCCTTGCTTCGCTTGGACGCAAACGTCCGGGTGAGGGTAAAATCACTTTCTCGGCACTAGTATCGAAACGTACTATAAATGTAATATTCTTATATAATAAGTTTACCTTAGCTCGAAGAGGATCGCAGTTGTTGTACGTGGCGAACATTGCAAGTCCAGTCAAACCACATACTACTTTCATCACTAACATACCCACTGCCAACAGTAGAATTGCTCTGAAATTGAATTTAATATTTAAAATGATATTAATCATTAGAAATTAATCACTGTATTTTGTTACTATATATTACTTTTTGGTATTCCGTTCACTCGAAATCGATAGGAATCTTTGAACTACATTTTGACCGACACCGAAATGAGTTAGAAAAAGAGCAGTCATACTTATAGACATTCCCCAAAATGATTTTCTAACATAGAGACTTGGATCCATGCTAAATATAAATTTTGCAAAATGTTATTCATAAATAATTTATTATGTTTCATATAAATAAAAAGTCATTATATAAGACATCATACTTGAAAATTTCTGTACGATTTCCTGCGCTAGCAATTTCCCACGTTTTTGAAAATCCTCCAACCGTATGAATGCCAATGAAGAAAACAGCTAGAAGACCTCCCATTGTGAATGCAAATTGTACTGTATCTGTCCAAATAACAGCTTTGACACCACCCTAAAATTAAGTTTGTTTGATAATGTCTGTTTAAAAGAAAAAAAATTTAATACATCATTAGAGATATTGTTTATAAAAAGAAATTCAAGCCAATAATAATGTTTTAGTTTTCCATTCAATTCTGTTTGGATATTTTATCTAAAAAATAAATTCTTACAAGGCTTGTATAAACAATACAAATTGAGCACAGAACAGGTGTAATAACATAGAGGCTGTATCCAGTGACTTGCGAAAATGCGAGTGCCGGTACATAGACGACTATCGGTATGTACATAATCAACGAGACGCTGTACATCAGCGAGGCAAGGGTCCGTATTTTGCGAGAAAATCGTATCTCCAAGTACTCGTAAGTACTGGGAAGCTGTAGCTTGTAGAAGACTGGCAGAAAAACGAAGACCACTGCTAAGCATGTGAAGACAATGGTGAATACTATCAGCAAGTACGCCGAGCCGTACAGGTACACTTCTGTCGGGACACCCAAAAGCGTGATACCAGAAACATGCCTTTTGTGAAAAATTTTCTTAAATTAGTCGTTATTAATTAAAACGTTGCTTTAATTCTTTACTGATTTAAAGTAGAATAAAGTCAATTATTATATTTTTATTAATATTTTTACAATTTTTTTTTCAACTTCTCTTTTAATTTATAAATAAAAGAAAGAAGATTCTAATTTTATAATAAGTATGATTCAGTTATACTAATTGAAATTGCAAACATTTTCACGTCTTTCTAATAAATTACTAACACGTTTCTATTAATATTTGAATTTAACTTTGACGTTTCATTAATGTATTCACGCATGCATATTATATTTCATAATTAAATTTAAAACGTAATTTTATTTAATGTTTGTCAAAAACATTAACGCGCATATTTTTCACCTTGAATTAATGATAAGAGAAAAAGCGTCATATAGTTTCTTAAAGATTGAACGATTGAGCAGTATACTTATACATGGAAAAAAATGATGTCTGAAAACATAGTAATATATTTTAGTAATGATGATCATGGGAATTGAGATACTTGCAATACGAAGAAAATTAAAATTGAATACGCTCAAAGTAAAACTTGATAAAATATTGTGCAATATTGTACAATTTATTAATTTAAAGGATTTATGTAATATGTTGGTTGAATAAACAAATAAAAATAAATAAATATGAAATATAACTGGATGAGATGTACCTATTTGATAATATTATCAGAAGGTTCTACTTGATTGTAAAATAATGAATAAATATTACTAAAACTTATGATCGATGATTGCTATAATGAATAAACAAAATTAAAATACTTGATATTTCTTAATATCTTTGTCACATCACAATAATAAATTCAGTCAATAACTAATTAAAATATGAATGAAAGCGTGAATACTGAAAGTGGCTAACAACGCAATTTCAATTTAAACTTTTAAAATAATAAAATGTAATCTTAAAAAGTGAATTGTTTAAAAATAATAATACAAACCCCGCTAACATACTGATAGCCACAGGGATATATCCCATGGTTTTACCTCCAAATAGATACTCATTAGTGCTGTTCTGTTTACTGAAGAGTCCAAAGTAAAGCCCAATAATGAGACTTAGGAGAATCAAACTTGCAAAAAGAAAATAGTCTAGTGTACTTAATGTTAGTTGTTGAAACTGTAACATGGGCCTCGAAGTAAGGTCTTCCATAATTTTTATTTAAGAATATAATAAAATAAATCATAAAAAATTCCAATATTAAATAAATATTATCCAACTATAGAGAATACTCGCATAAATGCAAAAGTTTCCAAATTTTGTTAAAAAAAGAAAAATCTGCGTTAAATTAACGATTTGTATGAGAGAGCTGAAATAAGACTGAACATTCAATGATAAATTGATTCCATCGGTGCCTGGTTGAATCTTCCAAATCTAGTCAGATTACTTTGTAGGTTCAAGGAAAAATTTATAACGCCAGTCATTTTGTTTACTCAAAAAAATTTATTCTTCACTCAACTATACGCCTATGGCGCGAGACGTACAAAAAGATATCAAAGTCTTAATATAGGCACTTGTAGATATATGTACAGATGAGCAATAAAACGCCCCTATATAAAAATTTATTATTTACAACCTATAATACAAAACGATGATAATCTAATTGGCATATTGATACGCCTTACATATAATTTATTTATTTTAGGCAACACGACAAACAAACAAAATTGGTGTTGTATAGCCTCATTTAATTCACTTTGATAATTCGACATACGCGACTTTAAATTTTAATAGCGACACACTGATTCATATCAAGCATATACATTTGGTTACTATTCACTCAATTACAATTCTTTACTTTATGCACGCAAAATAAATCGAGATTATTTCCTCTGTGCATGAGTTAAATAGGAAATCCAGGTATATTTATTACGAGATATCTCGTCGTTGTGCGCGAGAGGGTTAAAAAAGTAAAATTTTATAATTATACGACTTCACTGGATTGAGCCATCCCATAGCAGGATTAAAAAGCTTCTTTTGCTATTAATCTTGTAAGCTACAACTAATTTTAATCTAAACATTGTATTAAAAAAGTCTACGATCTCCCAGATTTGTATGTAACTAAAATAAGTGTAAGATCAGCGAACGATAGTGCGAGGCGAGGATCGATTTTGATCTTTGTTTAATTATAAAGTGCGCGCTCTCTCTCTCTCTCTCTCTCTCACTCGAGAGACGACGTAATTTTCGGTATTTACAAGCGCGCGTGCGTACAAGAGTCGAGGAGCCGCTCCGGATCAAAGTCGGCGCCCGCCTCTCGTTTTTTTATTCTCTTTTTTTCTACCTCCGCTGGATCCCTTTCTCTCCTTACGGTTCTCTTCTTAAGCTTAAACGATCACTGGTTAGAGTTCGTCCCTGATTCAATTCTGGTTTTAAAAACTAGTTCTAATCCACGGTCTAGGCCGCGACTACTGCTACCGACTGGCCGTATTTACATATTTACAGGACGCTCGAACTGGAGGGGGGAATATATTATTTATCGGTAGTTGTATCAAGAGCTCTTGAGCTCTCGCGTTCCGTTAAAAAAGTGAAAATTCTTAGTGCGTGAAAGTGCTTGCGCACGCTAATTAATGAATTTATTTCACGGGGATTTTTTGTCGGCATCGAGCGCGCTCCCTTTGATGCAGTTCAAAGTCGGCGCGCGCGCTTCTGACTACGTGCGTGGAAGGAACGATGGCTTTGAATTCAATTTGTTCAAGTCGGATTTTCAAGAGATAAACCGAATACATAAACAAAGCTTTGGCCGGGACCAACATTGTTGCTTTAAGTTAAACGTGTGAGTATAAAATTTAATCATTTTCATAATACACATTTAATCAACTTGGAAATAAGTTATTCATCCTTGATGATTAAGACTATACAGAAACTATACACGTTGCACAGAATTTAAAAAAAAATCTCTTGCCTTTACACTGTGCTTTCAAAAACTGTGTACGCGGTGGTAACATTAGATAATACCTTACTACTTTACTGCTTGTTAACTTTTTCTAAAAAAAAGTCACTCTCCTCATTCGTTGCAAATAAACTATTTCACAAAAATGTTGTCATCGCGTGGCATACATGCCGAACCACATGACGAGCATCTGGCCAAGTGCCATCATAGCCAATCCGGGCAGGATCTTGGAAGACGCACTAAAGAGGATGCCGAATCTGAGACCAACGCTTCTCCTCAAGTGGGCCCTAAGCACTGGATTCTTAAGGCTTGCGGAGCCGCACTGAAGAAGCGGTTGAAACCAGATGCCACTGTCCCTGGGTCCTAGCTGCAACATGTACTGGCCGTACCAGTCCATGTTGATTCTCGCCTTGAGAGCCAACGTCGAGGGAGCGATCAAAGAATGAGGGAGACAGTTTGATGGCCAGTTTGTCACTTTTACGGGCTTCTCGGTGAGATCTAGGCCGCAGTGTTGGGCCAAACTGGAGTCGGCGATAATGAGAACGCTTTCGGCTACGTGCAGGTCGAGCTCGGTGGTTCCCGTCGGCGTGGGCGACTGCAGGGGCTTTTTCGTCGTCTCCTCGCTCCTCTGGTTGCCTCTGAGCATGGCAGCGAAAGACTGGGCCATGGCAGGATCGGCCAGCGTCAGCAGCTGCTGGTAATAGGCGACTTCGTCCACATTGCGCTTTGGCCGCATGTTGACGATCCTGCGAATGGCCTCGTTAAACATTTCCCTATGGATTGGATCTTCGGTCGTCGTCTGCTCGTCCAGGTCCAAGTAAGTGGGCACTCTTTCTGCTTCTTCAAGGTCTCGTTTGTGTTTGGAGTGGCCTTCTGGTCTGGTTCTACTTTGTTCGTTGCCGAACGATTCGGTGTCGCGACGACGATGACGGCGAGCTCGTTGCACGTAGCTTCCGGCTGCAGCGATGCCGTAAAGGAAGTTGTCGCACTGCGGGTCTGTGAAGTAGTGCCAGTGTCCCGTCCAGAGCTTGTCCCCAGCGTACATGCGAAGCTGACGGCGCACCCAGACACCCCCGGTATAGCTCTCGCAAGTCGGGCTCACCCAGGAACCACCGAGGAGAGCTGGTAGAGCCACGACTTCGTGAAGTAGAGGAGGGCTGTTTTCGGATCCGCGGGCAATCGCACCACAGATGGGACAGTCGTGGAGCTGTAAGATTAATTTTTACTGTTATCATTTGTAGAATTGCCTTTCATTGAAATTGATTTATAACGAGATTATAAAAAAAAAGATTGATGAGAGTTTGTCAAATAGCAGTCTATTGTTCTTTCATTTCAAGATTAGAATCAGATTTGAATGAATTGTCGTATGATCTTTTAGAAGGTATGCGAATGAATTGATAAAATCAAAAAAATTCATGAGTCACATTGGTTTGTGTCCGACTTGTATATTCTCCCGATCTCTGATCTCGACCAGTTGATTGATTTTGAACTAATCCTACGTCGACTTGATTTTAATACGTCAAGGTCTTAAAAATGATGAACATCCTCTAGATGGTAAATCTAAGTATAAATAGGCTTTTTAGTTAAGCTCTTGTAAAGCAAAGTAGTTTGAAAAACTAGACAAGTTTTTAGATTTCATAGAGCTATTTTGTAGCTCTTATTACGATAAAGCCCAGCTGTGACGCCCGGCGTGAAATCACAAAAGACGCCGGCGTAACATTATAGAGCCGTAGGATGAAGTTTCCCGTTACCGCGTAAAAAATGTATCGGACCTCTTTTCGACGAAAGGAAACTGCCGCGTTAAAAATGAACATATGGACGTGGCGAAGCAAAACAAGAGTTTCTCAAAAACCTGTCAGCAAGACGTTGTCACGCCACGATTTGCGGCTCCCCTATCCTCCTGCCATATGGAGCTGCTTTTCCGCACTAACGGAGACAAGCAGGCGCAAACTAATATTTTTCTAGGGTTTTAGGATTTAGATTTTTGATTTATTTCAGGATAAACTAATAGAGAAATACAAATAATGGCTATCCCGCATTTAAAACCAATTGAAAATACTCTTATTATAGAAATTAAGTAGCGATCAAGATAGTTTTTAATGATCGTGATTCCCATATTATTAGAAAATAATGAATGGCAAAAAGTACTTACAGTATCGCTCCTGAGCAGAGGATACGCTTGCAGAGCCGTGGGTTTGTGGGGCCTCTTGGAGTTCTGGTCGGGCAGCATGCTTCCCAGAAACAGCTCGACCCTCACTCTGTCGCTGTTCCCGTAGCTGGCGGACCTGAAGCCAGTAGGCCGCCGCTGCACCAGCAGAAGTTTCAGCTCGTCAAAGTCGATGCCGAGCGGGGCCAGGCAGTCGACGTTTTTACCGCGCGGAGCTGGGCCCCCGAGAGAATTGTACCTCGGACCCTGCCAGTTCTGAGAGCGTTTCTCGGGCGCGCTCTCGTAAATCAGCTGCGGCATGTATGGACGCCATCGCTGATGCGGACCGCACGAGGTGTTCACTCGGTGGCTCAATTTGTGCGTGATCTGTTGGCGAATGGAAGTTTGGATTATCTTTTTGGGATTCAAGAGGAGGTAGTTTGCTTTTCAGATGCAAATGTTTTTTTTTTTTTTTTTTTAAATTCTTTAATTTGGCTTAAAAATAGAGGAACGGGTTACTACTTTATATCTATGATTGTTAAAAGTTGTGCTCTTTCATTTTTAGAGAAACATAAGAGCGTTACATCAGAGTTTGTATTTTATGGACTCGTAAACTAAATTCTTTTTCGATCGTTGCCGTAAATGTGCAAGTTTCTAAATCTGAAAGTTTTATTATGTCCTCTGTTAAATTTATAGTTTCCTCGTATTTCTTTTGAAAAGGAGTATTAACTCGAATCGCGTCGTTGTACATTTCCAAAATTTTTGCAAAAAGCTAATTTAAAATTTTTTCATTAACTACGAAAGTGAAATAGATTCTAAATCAGGACTATTTATTGAAACGCTTTAAATTCAAAGAATCTGGAGCGACTCGATATTTTTATCAATGATTTACACAACATTGTTAAGCAAAACTCAAAACTTTTCCTATACCCCCGAAACGCTGCGGAAAAAAGCGTGCGCGCATCGGGTTATTTACGACATTTGGCTGGAGCCGATCCGCGTGAAAATATTTGCGTCTGGAAAGAGGAGTTATCACCTGACGATTAAGCGGCGAGATGTGCACGGTATCCAGCTGATAGCGCGCCTCGGTGGCGCCAGGCGTCACGAACGAGCTGCTAAGTAGCTGGATTGAGCCTCGTGCCGTCACTGTGTAAGTCGCCACGCTGCACGATTCCTCCGCGTAGTAGTGCCGCATCAGGAAGAACGTACCGTTTTCGAAGAAATGGTACTTGCGGATTATGTATTCCGGACCTTGATGGGTTTCGCATCTGCAAATCAAAAGGTTTTGCTTAAATTATGTTTTAAAATTTTACACTGCGGATTTTAAATTTACGTTTATATATTATTTATTTATTTATTTTATATTGTGTTTTTTTACTTGTTTTTATAGAATTATTATATTCAGTTTTCTTATAATATTGAAAATTATCAGAATGATTAAAAATTAGTTATTTATTTTTACTCTCGACGGATGTGAAAATAAAACGGATGTTGTTTAATTTTGTAAGATTATGTCGCAGTTTAATTCAAGATAGTAAATGTTGAAATGCATAAAAAATAGTGAAACATAAATCTTGATAGATAAAAGTTTTGAGTTGAAAAGATTTTTAAGTCACTGATTTTTACGGTAATCTCCGCTTACGCAGTCCAGAAGCGGATCTTAAAGAAACCTCGAAAGAAACGGCCATTCTCCTATGATACATTTCCATCATTCGAGAGGCAAAACGGACGTCGTGAGAAGCAGCAGAAGCAGCGGGAAAATGATGGATCACGCACTCGTCTCCTCCCCCGGGGGAGAGACACAAGCGATCGTCTAGGCGTCGTCGAGAAAGGCGACCCACTCCGGGGTCCCCTGCACCAGCGAGCGAAGAAAAGCAGCAGCAGTCGGCTCGAGATGAAAAGCAGCAGGTTTGCCGGCGAGGCTCTCCGAGAGCCGGACCGGCAACATTGTACGTTTCGAGGAAAGCCAGCCGCGAGTTTTCCTGCGCTCTGTGGTTAGATACTTGCAGCTCCCTCGCACGCTGTCGAGTCAAAGAACGCATTGTGCGCCGGCCTCCCTCCCCGCTTTTCTGCCTCTTGCACATATATATATATACCTGCTCGGCAAAGACGGGAAAATGGATCTATGCGCGTGCGTGACCGGGGAAAAGGACGAGATGTCGGCTTTTATATACCTGGACCAGCTGAACCGTTCTTCTTCTTCTTCTTCTTCTTCTCTTTCATTATTGGAAACGCGCGAGAGGTGGGAACGGGGCCTGCTTTTCTACCTTTTTTTTCACGAGATGAACCCCAAGTAAGAGAGACGCGAATCTAATACCGTTTTTCTTTCAACTACATTAGGAAGCCTTCTGGATAATTTTTTGAACGCGACTTTATTAAATGGAACGGCTGTATCGCAGTCTTACTCGGTTGATTTTAAATGGTATAAAATAATCTAAAAATGAATTATGGCTTTTGTAATTGAAAAAGTAAGGTGTAATAAGGGACGCAGAAAATATATCTATATACCATGCAGTGTCTCGCGCGCGATGGTCCATTTAATTTGCCGCGTGATTTTCCAAAGTGCCGAACGAGCCGCGTTATGGGAGACAGAGCTGCGAATTGTACAACGGTATACTAATAAATCGACGGCAGATGGAACAAGAGGCCGAGAGATGTCGATTGAATGCCTCTCAAGCAGGTCTGTTCAATCTTGTTCTGAATGCTTAAGCTTCATCAAAGCTAAGCAGATTAGACTTAAATTTTAAACTGAGATGGATGCTTTTTTTAGCGCGCAATTGCGATAAATCGACTTTCTTCCCCGAGCCTGCGTTCGTTAAGTGACTCACGTGATGATTCGGGATTCGAGACGATGCTCGGAGGCTCGTGGTGCGAATGGGAATGCCATGCTTTTAATATTATTGTTTTCCAACGGGAGGCGCGAACGCAGACGCGCGCCAACTGATAATGCGCAAGAATCGTTGCATTCGAATGCGTGGCGCGGACTTTTTTCGAACTCGTCGCCTTTTTATTGCGCGGCTAATCGTCCTGTTTGTGCAGTGTGAAGGCGCAAGTAAAGCGTAAATTGCAGGGAATTTTAAACGAGGCGGTTTTTGTAGCTTTTCAAGAGTGAGAATTTAATCTTGTTACTTGTGCATTATAGTTTAATGAACGTAAAAAATTAAGGGATTTTGATAGTGTCATTGTTTTATGAGAAAAACTTTAATTTTTTTTAATAATTTAATTTAAAAAATGTAATGTTTCATAAAAGTAAAGTTTACTTATAATAAATAACTCATCTGTTGTAAATGAAGCTTAAATTGAAATGTATATTGGTGCCTTTGTTGCAAATGACTGAATTTTTATTAATGCAAGCAAATCATTTTCAATCATGAAGCTGTCAATAATATCTTGCCAATTTATTTCAATTGTTGAGAATGTCAAGTCTCATTTATCGTACGCTCATTCGTAAGCCAGAGTTGTTTAATTTTAAAAGAAGCAAAAGAAAGTACTTGTTGACTGCTTTAGTTATAGTAAACTTTGTAATATAGAATTGCTGAATGTTTAAAAAGTTTTTTAAATGTATTCGCTTCTTCGTTCAGGCTGAGTAAAATTGAATCCTCTTAAATGAAATAGATTTGTAGATGATGGTAAAAAATATACTTACTCTTGCGATAACCAGGTAGCTTCAAGTCGGCTAGCAGAGTTATCAGGAATGGTCGAGCGATCCTCGCTCATGACCTGCTGCATGACCATGTCGCACTGCTCATCGCTGGGATCGGCGTCGTCCCAGACGGCACAGGCGCATCTCAGAATCAGCGCTGCAGAAAAAGAAGAAAAACGGGCCTTTTAGTATAAGAAACGTCTTGGAGTCACGAGCCGCATATCGGCGCGCATCCTTTATCTGTTTTTCTATCTCTAGCCAGGATAAAATAAAGGGAATGCATAATCGCACGGCAGGGGGCTGCTCTCCAAGATGGATAGCGAGAAAAACGGCCGAACGAGAGAGAAAGATTTACGTTTTGATACTGGTCGCTTGCCGGGCCATTCGAGCATTTTTTCGAGATACGTGCATAATCCCTACCGCATACTAATAGTTTGCCGGAAGAAATCGGCGGCTAATGATTTTTCTCCAATTGATTGCGCTGTCTGTTTTTCGTCGACGCAACTTTTCTTGTCAATTTATTCGGACAAGAATTAAAAATTCCTTTGATGAGGCAAATTCATTCAAAGTCCACCTGACAAATTCACTCGCAACGGTTTAGAACCAGCATAACTCAAAGGAGAATTGGGCGAGCTTTGAAAAGCACACTGCAGGAAAAAGTCACAACGTGTGATAAATAAAGGAGCTGTGAGCTGCAGGTAAGAATTTTCAGCGTTGCTCACCCGCTGAGCTACCGGCGGTGATTTAGTACCCCTGACATATCCGTCCAAGATAAATACTTTTTCTATATTGGATTATCTCGTACGGCCAAATGCGACTCTTTGTCCGAAAGCATTTTCCGCGCGTTAAGCCGGAGGATTTGCATTTCTCGGGAAGCGGCTGTCAGCTGCGTGTGGCCCCGTTAAATCTCGAGCAAGGCGAGACCTTGGACACAGAGGGGCGACTTTTCTTTTCTGGAAAAATGCCGGCGTGGAGAATCGATTCTCCCTCGTTTCAGGTGCACCACAGAGCCAAAAAGCGCTTCCTCGACGAATGACTTTTTACACTTGATTAGCGATTCCGAAAATGGTCGACTTGTTTTTCCCGGACACGTAAACACGTAAATAAAATATCGAGGAGCTGCGACATTTTTCACGTGTTCTAAGAGACCGATGCGCGCGTTTTCGAAGCAACAGGACTTGTTTTGTAATATGCGAGACTTTTGAACCCCTGCTCTTGGGTGCTCTGCTTTCGTTCGTGGATCATTGATCCTTTGAAGCAGCTTTCTTTTAATAGCTTTCGTATTGAATTAGCGGGTCGCGATTGGAACGAAGCGAGAAAGATCGGGATCGATCGCACAGCTTTTTGTTTTCACGTGAATGGCATGGGGAGCGTTATTGCCGATTCGAACAAAGCATCCAACCCAGCGGTATTAGTGCTTTTGAAAAACCGCATTGTTGAGATAAAAAACGGCAGGCTGAATGCGCGGGGCTTGGATTTCGGGGGATTTTCACCTGAGAAAATAGAAGAATCGACGAGCTGATGTAATTACGCGTAAGATCTCGGGAAGCGAAGATAAAAAGAAAACAGTGAGACTTGATTGAATTATTTATCTTTCGCTAGAAAAGTTTTGAAATTTTAATTTATTCCGCGTATTTAAGCAGAGGAGCAAGAAGAAAATATATAGTTTCTCCGACCTATCAAAATATTTCTTTGGAACTTTATCGAAAGAATAAAAAAATTTGGCCTGATACTCTTAAAATATAGGTTTAAAAATAACAAAGAAAAATATTTGCCGGGCACTTGAATTCCCCAGCTGTCGGTGTCAAGTTTTCAAACTCAATATTCGATAATGAAGCTACTTGAACGTGAAATAACGAAGCCATCGGGCTCCTCGAAAATTCATTTCTCTCAGATGACTCGTAACGCTAAACGTCTGCCGGCCTCGTTTACTTGAACGAACTGCAGCAAAAAAAGAGGCTCTCCTACACGATTTGGCATCCCGCGCTCGTAAGGAGGTCGCGCCAAAACGCGTCAAGAGACATTAAGCGACGTCGTCCTCCCGAACATGTGCTCCTGGCCCGGGACCCATATGGCGCATATAGAGTGTCGCCGAAAAACCGGCGCCGTCCGAGATTTAAGGAGCAGTGGTCGCATGCCGAGAGTCGCGAAGGAAGGGAGGATGCAGGTTCACTTCTGGGGATGGTTACGCTGAATTGTAAGCGTGAGACTTGTCGCGAGGCTATTTTGATTTGCTGGGCGGACCGAAGCTCTTTTCAAGGCCCTAGAAGCCAATTCCACGAAAGGGAAATCATTCGTCTTTTGCTCGACTAATTTACGAGGAGGAAATTGGATGAGTTATTGCGACGATATATTTTGCACTGTTTTTATTGAACAAACAGTATTTTTTAAGTGTATAAGTTGCAGCTATACTGAGAAACTGTAAGAACGAATCAAAAGAAGATTTACAAACGAATTGTGTGAAAAGCGGCAAGATTTTTTTGAAGAAGCATTTATGAGCAATTTCACGCCAAATCAATCAAAGGTATCTCGCCTCTATCAGAAACAGCAGAAGGAAAAAATTAACCTAGCATTTGGCTCTTTAAATATTAGGAATAAATATATTATGCAAACTCGCGGCGGTTGAAGCTCAAACGACTTGGAATTCGGTACTAAAACTCCCGTAAAGTCTCATACATCGTAAAGTAAGAAAATGACAAGCATCGATGCTCTTGTAAACGCCTTGGCAATCTGGAAAAAACCAGCGCGCTTCATAGAAAAATCACGGATTCAAATCCATAAATACGGAATTAATATTCCGCGCGGAGCCTTTGAGGAGAGTGAGTTTCTTTATAAAATAAAAGAAACCTCAAGATCGACCTCGAGATTAGCGGGCGCGAACGGCGTCGGGAAAAGGATCTCGGGGACAAAAAGCATAAAATCGTCGGCCCCGAAAAGAGAGAAGAACGACCGATAATCCGGCCGGTATTGCTCCTCTCGCACGACCTGATAGCAGCTTGAATTACGAGCATGCGGCCCGGCAAAGGAACCGCGAGCGACGAATTCTGAGAGAGGAAAGGCGTGAAAAGATGTCGAGAATCGATAGCGAGAAAAACTCTCTGCGATTTACTTTCCACGAGTGATTAATATTCAACGAAGCGCGAGCATTTCCGCCTACGTGTATATATATTTGTTAGTTTTATTTCTCTGACTAATTTCTTTCTCACCATTGGTTTCTTACTTTTGTTTTACGTTGCTCTCTAAAAAATATGATGTTTTAAAATATCAGCATTGACAAATAAATATAATATATCGAAAAGACAATCGACAATAGAAGAAAATCGAAGGTAACGGTGCATTTCACGTATTATTATACGACCTTCCCGGCGTCATATCTTTTCCTCGCCTTTCTCTCTGGCCGCCTGCCTTTATCTCTCACGAATTCTTTTTTCTCTCTCCTCGCCGGACATCTCGGCGCTTTTCTCCCATTGTGCGTCGCCTCTCCCCCGTTACAGAGTCGCCTTTGATATTGGTATTCAAGCGCGGCAAGCCGATCGCGTCAAGTTATGCGTGGATGCCGATTTATATTGGCCGCGCGATCGACTGCCTTATCTGAATTTTGCGAAATCAATCGAGGAGGGAGCCTCAAATGTGATTTAGACGTTTCGTTACAACATGCGCCAACTTTTCTCAGTAGAAAGCGTAAAAGTCGCGATAGCTGATGGTATGTGCGCTCTTGATTCACGGCTGAATAATGGATTGCCGAGAAAATGAATGTTAACGAGAGCTGGGCTTGACATGCAGTTAAATGAACATGGACTAAATTAATTTTTAGGAGGAAAGATAAACACTGCTTTTTAAATGACTAAACGTATTATGTTAAAATTAGTGGTGTTTTTTACTTAAAAACTCAATTGAAAGCAATTAACAAAAATACATAATAAAATATTTGTGAAAGTTTATGAGCCAATTTTTTAATTTAAATGGATATTGTAAAGAATTTAACTTGATTAAAACGTTTATTAGATTACACGTTTATCTTGATTGAAAACGCACTAAATTAAAGGTGCTTCTAACGGCGGCAGAAGCCGAACGGTAAAGACACTTTGATCACTTGATGACATTACAGGAGCGCATTCGACGCGCGATAATAAACCAAGACTCACCGAAAGCGATGAACTTGAGCATATTGCAGCTGGTTGGAATGTTGAACAGTAGTATAAACGAATTGGGCCAGTAGAAAAACAGCCTGAAAACTCAGAGGACCGGAGCGGCTGCAGTCATCCTCGTACTGATCGCTTTCCTTGCGTACTAAAAACAGTCTCGCCGCGGCGGCAGAGCGTTTCAAGTCAAAGATCCCGCGCGCCCCTCTCTGCCTCTTCCCACCACTACGATCACCATACAACTCGTCCCTCGGACGAGCTACCCTAAGGCTTTTATAGCTTCGTCCCCACTACTCTTCTGACCACGTCTATTTCTCTCCCTACTTTTCTGCTCGCTCTCTCGCAGTCCCGAAACTCGCCTCTCGGCCTATGAGCCGTGTCTCTCTTTTGCTTTTTGGGTCCCGCTGCGAGGATAGCAAGTCTGTGGAAGCACAGACTCGATCTCGTAGATTTATGTAACGTGCCCCCTCCTCGACGGGTAGCTTTCGTGGATTTTGAATTTTGATATTTCAACCTAGCGCCTGACGGTGTTTTGATTGTTTTTCGGGGCTTTGACTAATGCAGAGGTCTTTAAATTATTATGGGGACTGCTTGGACACGTGTACGAATTTATTTGCTCCTTGCTTTTGGGAATCGGAGGCCTATTAATATGGGAAAAACAAATAGTGTCTGGCTCATACTATGATGCGAGTCTTTTTGCTTTTTTATGGTTTTAAGATACTTGTGTGTGTGTGTGTGTGTGTGTGTGTTGGAAAGATTTTTCGAAAGATAATAAAAGCTTATATTTATTGATAAAACTAAATTATCTAATTGATTTATTATTGCATTTCCATTTAAATAAATAACATTTGTTTTTAAAAATCTTTCAGTTGTAATTTTAGTCACATGTCTGAAATCATAATAAAAATTTTGTTATAATTAAATTCTACTTTTGAATTTGTTAAAAATATACGCAGAAAATTAAGTTTGTTTTTATTATTATACTTTTTGTCTTGATTCATAATTCTACATATATATAAAATGATGTACTCTATAAAAGATGAAAAGTTTTTCTGAAAGACATTTTTCTTGAGTATAAATTATATTAATATCCCTAATATTGGAACTGTAGACTTTTCTTTAGCTTTTAAGCCATGAATTGAAAATGTAGCAAGCTCATAATATAAAAAGATTATTGTATGAGTATTACATATATAGATTATATAAAGATCCTAGAGTTTGCAGAAACTATTAGTGATAATATAACTGTAAGTTTTGTGTCTATTTAATTTTGATTATTGTATTTGTACAATTATTATAATTTTATAAAAATAATTTTTTGGTGTGATTAGTGCCCTGAAGATAATTACTAACAAGGAGAACACATGACATATGGGTAATGGATTTTCCTGTAAC
>UCOL01003603.1:0-18178 GCA_900474335.1 Ormyrus nitidulus | reverse complement strand
TTCATATTTTGGTGTAAGAAAACCGTGTGCAAAGTTTAAACAAAATCCGTTATCCGGACCCCTGAGCCTCTCCTTGTCAGTGTAGGTCTTAATGTCGTTGCACACATTTAAATTCTTACATTTCTGGATAACCTTTAATCGCCTGTAGAGAAAACACATCCGTATTCATCACATTAACGTAAAAATCCACATTTCGATGAAGCGGCCAGAACTTTGAACCCTTCTTCTATAGCAATACCCAGCTGAAAATTGAAAGCCCATTGCCTATTTTCTTCGTCCAGGTAAACAATGGCTTCGCGACTCTCCGGCAACACATTCCAAGCCACGTAGCCCAGGGCTACGGCGACAGGGGCAAAAAACTCTCGAAAGTCGAGACTCTGCGCATGGCAGTCGAGTACATCCGGGGCCTCCAGAGGCTCCTCGCCGAGGCTGACGGTCTCGACTACGACAGCATCTCCTCGAGCAATCAGAACCAGACCGGCGACTCGGTGATGATCCCGTCGCCCTCCGGTAGCGTCTATTCCAACGGTACCCACAACGGCTCGGGAGCCGTCCTGGGTTTGGGGGGCTCAGAACTGGACGAGCAGCACTCGGCTGGTCCCGACAACGCGGGACTGGACGAGGATATGGACGGGGAGTCTTACCTGGTGGAGGAGGACGACGAGGAGGATGAGAACAGAGACAGGAGGGACGTCAAACGCTTCCGGGACGACGGAAGGTCGCAGAACAGGTAAGCAGAGGGAGCTTTTATTCTTGATGGGAGGAAGCAGCCTTTGTCTGGTGCTTCGAGATTTTTTTTAAGGGAAAGTTGACAAGTTTCTTCTTCTCTGGGCAGATTTAGTTTGTTAGCTTTGTAATTAAAAGTAGGGAAGAAGATCTTTAGATCTTTATAGGGGCAAAGATCTCTTATAGAATAGGTCCATTGTGATTAAATTAGAAATTGATAAAGGTGCACTACTCGATATCGAGAAAGTATCCAAGCCCATCGAGTTCATTTTTACGCGCACTTATCAAACAGTTATTGATTTAGTTATTTGTACATTTTTTTAAACTGATGTAAATCCCTTACTGCGTGTTTGCATACTTTCTGAGCAAATAGTTTGATTAAAAATCAATTCTTTCAGACTCTCCGAGAATCACAATCGTGACCGACTTTTAAGTTCAGTACAGCGCCGTCGACGCAATTCCCCAAGTACCTTCTACGTCTCTCGATCGGCCTCCTCGTTCGGCGACGAGGAAAACGTTGAGCCCCTCACTCCTCGTAACAATAACAGCAGCCAACACAACAACAACAACAATAACAACCACCTCCTCAGCGGCTACACCCCGATCCTGCTGCAGTCCTCGTCGCCCACAAACGACGGCCTTCCCTCCATAAAGCGCGAGATCTGCCTGTCGAACGAAGAGAAGCTCTGCTCCGAGGACGACAGTACTCACGGCGGCGTGATCCTCGCCTCTCCCTCCCCGTATACCGGTGAGATCCTGATCGAGAACCCGGAAACCGGACGCCTGGTACCCCTGAAGCTGGAGGACCCCGAGGCAGCCGGCGCCCAGCTGGTCTACCTGTCGGCCGAGGGTCTGCCCACCAGCACGTACTACAAGCACGACGTGGCGGACGGCGCGGCCAACGGCACCGAGTTCATGGACGTGGTCAACTGGTGGGAGCAGGAACAGGGCAGGTTCGTTCACCACCTGCAGGGCCATCACCACCACCACCACCACGCGCCTCAGCACCAACAGACGCACCAGCAGGCGCACCAGCAGCTCGCCGTCCAGCAGAGGCTCGCCCACGTCTGACGCACAGTCGGCGCGCACTCCCGAGTCTGAGGTGAGTCGATTAGAGAGCGCTCTTTTTCTTTTCTTTTTTTTTCGACGACATGCGCGCGGCGCGGCCTCGGATGCTGCCCAGTTTCGGGGAGCCCGACTGCTTCCGATAAGTTCTCTAAGCCGCGGAATATGTTTTTCTTTGACGGATTAATACGAGCCTAAATACTTTCGAAGAGCTTTAATAAAAATTTTGGATAAATTTTTTCATTTTTAAATTTTTAAATTGTTTGAAAATTGAAAAAAAAAACATATGCTTTGAATTCGTTTCTTTCCAAAAGATAATAATAATGACGGCTATCGATCCGACTTAAATTCTCAAAATTGCTTTCCGGACTCTTTTCTCGAGACGTACAATAACATTGCTGACTAATCTCCGAAAAGCAATATCAAAGGGAGAGCTGCCCACCTCTTCCCCCCCAAGTATATTATTAGACCGCGGTGCGAACGAAAAACAGCCGTCCTCTCGCGAAAATTCAAAAAACGTCAAACCGCCACTCATATTCCGCTCGTGCAGCTCGCCGAAGAAAAAATATCGAAAACACTTAGCACCGAGCAAAGTGGAGCGGCGCGTCCCGAGAAGAACCGTCACGCGCGAGAAAATACCGAAAAGAACAACACGCTCCGCAGGGCCAGGCAGGAGGAAGCCACCACCGCCGCTCGCCCAGGAGTAGAAACTCGTGTTCGGGAACGGGCGAACCACTTGGGCGCGCACGTGTGCGTACGCCTGGCTCGTCCGAAAATAGAAGTGTCACGACGCGCAGGAGGAGGAGGAGGAGGATCGTCCGTGACACATCGGGAAAAACGACCACTTTGCCTGCGAGAGCACGATCGCGGGCCACGTGGCCGAGCTTCCTGATATCCTTCCTTTCCTCCGTGCGGTATCGGTTGCAGGAGGGAATTTAATTACGTCCCGGGATTCGAGATGGTATTTCGAGATTTTTTCCTCCTTGTTGGTTTTAACAAATTGGAGCCTGCTTTGGCGCCACTCCTGACAGTTTCTTTCTGCTTTTTTTTTCGTTTTTGACGGACAGTGGAAATTTAATACGGGAGACAAATTTTCGGATGGCTTTTCGTGTACTTTCGTTAAACAAATGTTAAAAATTGGAGGACGAGTTTTGATTGTTTTTAAGAACATATTTTTATTCTATTTACAATATTTTTAAGTTTAACTATTTAATTAATAATTTGTTAATACTGCTTATCGATTGTTTGTAAATTTTATAACAGAGTTGTGTTACCCTTACCACACTATTAACGCACTGTAATATCCTCTTTCAAACAGATTACGCATACTCATTTGAATTAGTCATCCAAATAAAGTAAAGGTTACACAATATATGACTCATCTAATAGCCCGCAAATTCATGCTACTACCTTCTACTCGTTTAACACTGTCCAAGTAACAACGCTACAATAAAGTTTTTTAAATAATTGCCGAAACGAGAATTTGATTATTATTTTCGTAATTCAGCATTGCCGTACGACCGAGCACAATTATCTTCCGACAATAGGAAGTAAAAAACCTCACGAGCATTATACAGGAAAGCAAACGAGTTGCGATGGAAACGAACCAAAATCGATCGCTCTCGCGTCGAACGCCCGTCATCGTCTCGAACCTGTCAAAAATTTCTAAAAAGCAAGAAAGCAAAAAAAAAGAACAGGCAAAAACGACGACGGCTCGTCGCAGGAGGCGGAAATGGACCAGAGCGTTACCGGAAGCGCCGGACGTTCTTTCATCCCGTAAGCATGAATGAGAGGGAGCAGCTCGCATGCGAGCTCTCGAGACTCGCGCGCTCGCGTTAGCGATACTTTTAAAAGGCCTATTTAAGTATGCGCGAGCTCCCGCAGTCGGAATTTACGCGGATGGCTCTATTTGCGGCCTCTTCGGGCTCGGGAACAATGGAGTTTTTAGGAGCGCTTTGTGAGCCAGGTAAAATGAGGCCGGAGGCCGAGATGCTCGAGGGGAGAAACTCTCCCCGGGCCATTGGACGCTCGCCGGCGGCGTTGCGTTTCGTTTTAATTGTTCGCTCGCTCGGTGAATCGTAAGTGAACGTAACAGGGTTGCGGAGGAAAAGAAGTAGGTTCTTTCGTATATACATATATACTCGACGGCGTCAATTGCGGGGCGAGTTTTTCTTCGCGAGGCCAGCGATCAAATTTTGATTGCGTTTCGAGCCAATATTTTTAAAAAATCCTTCTCTAGCGTGAAATAAATACAAAGTGCAACGCATTTTTGTCGTGCTTAACCACTTGTTTTCTAAAATAAGCTCCCATTCAGCTCTCGTCCACCTTATAACGACCGAGGCCGCGAGCACCTTCTTCCCCGCTTGCCGGTTCGTGAGGCGCGGCAACGGGCCCCTCAAAAAATGAAACTCGCCGTCGAAAAAAAGAGACTCCGCCGACATTTCGTGTACGCGCGGCTCCGCAACCTCGAGGAATCGGGCCTCCCCGCGTAACAGCAGGAGAGCAGTGTGTGCGCAACATATGGCCGTGCGCGAGCGTCAAGAAGAATCCAAGAACTTTAAAGTCTCTCTCCCGGGCCATATGTTGCTCGCGCGCGCCCGCGACCGAGCTGACATTATAATATATATATACCTCCTCCTCGTGAGCTCGTCTTTTTGCCTCAAGGTCGCTGTCGCCCCGCGTGAGAAACAGCCAAAGTTCGCATGGGGTAGGCATAGAAGCTCGATATCATTTCGCGCGGGTTCGAGGAGGAGTTTTAATGAGCACCGGCTCGGGGGATTGATTTACTGGCTGGGAGGTTCGGGTTTGTGTGGAAAAGATGTGGCTTTTGATGAATTTAAAAGACGTAAATCTCGATTTTTAATTTCGAACGCGTGCGGTACTTCTTATAGGAGCGTGTATTAAAATGTTTCGAGATGGAAAGAAGCGTACCGCCAGATACAATTTTCTCAAGCTGAGCTAGAACGTATGATTTATTTTTTATTGTATAGCAGTGTATCTCGGTGAATTTTGAAAGAATTTAACGCATCGACTGCTAAAATCTGATGGGTGAAGGAACTTTGTTTGAAAATCAAATACCGAGAAGGCTGCGCTGATGTTCGAATAAAAATAAAGGTAAAATCGAGCGAATAAAAGAAAAAAATCTTTTAAAGAGAGAAGTAGCGACTCCTCGCTTGAGCGCGAGGTTCAAGGTCCTCCCGGGTTAGCCGCTCTCGCAGGAAAATGGCTCTACAAGCTCGATAACCCGCGTGTCGAGTGTCGATGCTTGCGCCGCGCGATCGTAACGTCATCATGCTGGCGCGATGCCCGCATTCGGCCGCCTCGCTTTGTTCTTCCTCCCTCTCTTCTTCCTTGTTCCTGTCTCTCGCTTTCCTCGGCGGCGCTCTCGCGATCCGCCTGTAAACGCCTCGCGCGCGAGTTTATTCGGCTCTGGAAACGGGAGGCCTCAAGGTTAGGCCTTGATGAGTCGATTGAGTTTAAATTGAGTGCCGGGAGAGCGGCTTAAAAATGAGACAATTTTTAATTGAATTTAACGTACGATCCGTTGTAGGAAGCTTGGGATAGATCGAAAAAAAATGTTTATAGATTTGACGATGTTTCAATTTAATTATAAATAATTGTACAGGCATTAATTTAATAAACTTTTCCCGTTTCGCGAAAAAGAATATTATTTATACGTAAAGAAACGTGAAGCTTCCGGAGCTCGAAGAAAAAACATTTCAGAATTTCTTCTGTGAAAGTTCATTGTCGCTCGTTAAGGCGAAAGCCAAGTTTATAAGAGGAGCGAAAGAAGTCATGAAGCAGGCGTTCGAAAAGAAAGGACGACGAGAGCTCCCGAGCGTTTAAGAAAGGAAAACAAAGCTCAAAGCGACGCGTTAAAAAGCCGACTCGAAAATATATCCGAGGGAGGTCCGAGAAGACGCGGGCCGCGAGAGGCGGGGAGGGTGAATTTATTGAATTAGTCCGTCGCGTCGACGCATCTCGTAAACTTGCTCGTAGATGACCTCACTTAGTAATTGTCGTAATTTAGCGGCGCGCTCTCTCGCTTTCTCGATGCGCCGCTCCTGAACTGCGACTTTCGACTCGTTTTGACTAAAGTTACTGAGCGCCTCTTCGTAAAGTGCATTTCAGACATTTTCGTTAAGGACACTTGTTCGTCTAAATTTACGTTAATTCTAGCTTTATATGAAATAAAATAAAATAAGCCAGTCTCCGGACTTTATAAATTTTTCATAAAGTGGTTTGATATTCAAAAACTGCGATAACTGAGCTCCAAAAACTTAGGCACTAAAAAACAAATGACAGTCATCAAAATTAACGGGGAGCCAATAAACGAAATTCCCACACGGAAAGCGACGCTTCCGAAACAGTTAGTGCCTGTTAAATTAGTAACAGAAGAGGCATACTAGCTCCTTGGCTCTCGAGGGGTTTTCGTCTCTCGGAGGGCCGCATAGATACATATCTCACGCGCTCCCCCGTTGGCTTTTCACACTTCCGTCTCGCTCGTTTCCTTCTCTTTTTCCCACGGCGCTGCGAAAATTTTCCTAAAACGCGCCGCGAGACTTTCCTTGCGTTAGGGGGCTGCGGCGGCTAGGCCAGGTAAACGGGAACGCTTTCCCGCGCTTTACAGGGGAGACGATCGATCGCTCAAACGGTTGAGAGAGAGAAAGAGAGAGAGAGTTTTTGCTGGGGTGTCCCTGAAAGTATAGTTGTTATTGCAGAGATTCGAAATGTCCGTTGACGGTGAGCCCGGAAAGGCAGGGAATTAAATGCCCGCGGTGGGGATTTAAAGCGAGCTGCTAGAGGGACAAGGAAGTATTTTTTATTTTCTTGAGAGTTATTTACAATTAATTCACTTTAGGTTTATTGATAGTAGTTGTCTTCTGAATAACGTGTATTCTGTCGTATGAATCACCGGGCACTGCATTAAAAATAACAGAAACTCACGAGGGGAGAAAAGGAACATAACATTTCGCACCGTACAGAAACTTGTTGAATTTTCATCGAAATAAAAGTTGCTGCGAAATTCGTTGACGTATATTAAAAATTCATTTTATACGAAGCAATTTCCGTTAGACAATAACGAATATTCCCAACCCGCGAGCGATGCAACGAAAATTAATTGAAAAACGTTTCTCTTGTCATTGCAGTGCGATCAACGAGCCAGCAGCAGCAGCGGCGAAGACAAAAAAATGCAATGGCGTCGTCCGTTATCCGCATCGATGCACCGGCGAGATAAGGGAAAAAAAACATTTTTTCTGTTCGGTACCAAATGGCAGCGAGGCCGAAGGGTTGAAACCGGTGGGAAAGTTACGAGCGAGCGGAGCTCCGAGAGGGACCAAAACGAACGAATCGAGCGGTTGTGTGTGCCTTTCTGCATATTACATATATTCTCCGTTCTTCTTCTCGAAACGCACGCGATCTCCGCCTTTTCGACGAGAAGGAACGTAAGAGAGGAACAAATGGAGAACACGAGTGTACAATGAGGATGATACGATGTTATAATATAACGGGATATTATCGTGTGTTGTGAATATAAGCGAACGCGAGATATACTTAAGAATTTTATATGTGTATAGCGACGGATAATTCTTTTACTGCATGTGCCTTGAACAGTCACGGAAATTCCTAATGGTTAGAAATTTATTATTCGGTCACTGGCGATGTATATTTACTATTGTTCGCTCTTTAAGAATTGCCATACTGTGAGGGAGTAATGTTTAAAAGGGTATTAGGACACGACCGAATATAAACGGGCATCTTTTATATCTTTTTAATCTTGTTGTACTTATTCCTGCCATATTTTGACAATAAGTTACTTGACTTATCAAACAAGAACTGAAAGCAAAAGGAACGATCATCATTATTTCCGTTGCTTTTGATTCGATATTGAATTAATCTTCCAATTTACAAATAAAAACTATTGATAGGCTGATTCAAGTCATTACATTATATATTAATTTGAACATATTAACTGATTCATGGTTAAAAAAAAGTAGTGAGTTAAAAAAAAAAATTAGAAAAAATTTACTTTCCATAAAAAAAAACTATTTGTCAGTTATTTGAGATTAATTCTATATATAAGATAATGAACTTGAAAGTTGGACAAATTTGTAAATACGTATAAAATGACAAAAAAGTGTAACTTTCGAAATTTAAATTGGAAAAATAAATTTAAAAAGTTACATAAGTTATTGAAATGACATTATTTGTTAGTAAACTAGTCTTGTAAGAAATCCACCATCTTATTATCTGTGTAACATTGAAAATCGATTAATAATTAATAATTAAATACATTTAATTAATAATTATTAATTATTATTTTTCTTAGATCAAATGCTTACCAGAAAGCAGTTCATTTTTTCAAAGAATGTAAATTTAGAACTAATATTTGAAAGTCTATTTTAAATTATATTTAAAACATTATATGTACCATGAAATCAAAACGCACAATTTTCAAAAGATTATTGTTGACTGAATGATAAAGCGTATTTTTATATGCATTTATTGATCGTTTATAAGTAACGAGCGCTTTCCAATGATTGTCTCATTTTATTGTAAGTTTTGTATTATACTAGTGCCTTAAGACAGTCGAAACTAAGTTTTTATACTAAAATATTTTACCAATTGATATTTTATACGGAAAAAATATTTAAAATAAATTTATGCATATTTATAAAGAAGTGCGTTTTATTTATATAATAAAATATTTCCTCACATGTAATTTTTAGAACCTACCTTTTATAATAACTTAGCACGATTAACGATTACATCTTCAATTTCCAACGTATTTCAATTTCTTGTGGTTCAAAAGCAGATGTCGTAGGAGGTAAAAATTCACCTTTTCCAAAAATTGATTTATTTATTTATTAAAATCATTAAATATTTTTAAAACCTAACAAAATCCTGGACCCAAATATGTTGTATCCTCTTGTAAGTAATAATACTGCTCCGGGTACATACGATCACTAATTAAAAATAATGTATTAGCCTAAAATCTCATTGATGCATTATTCATTCCTTCCCCCGCGTATACATATAACTTTTATCAACAAGCAACCCGAAATTCGGTGCTTAAATCTATATCCTGCCTGAAAACTGGGGCGCGTTTCAACGTTCGCTCGCCTACGAACGGCCGCCGCGGCGCCAATTTGAAATTCAAGGCAGCGAAATGCGTGCACAGGTGAGTACAGCTCTTCCCCCCCCCCGAGAAACATAATCGATAGCGCGCTCGTCGAGCGCATACGTTTTTTTTTTTTCGGCGGGCTCCGAAGGGGGTTCCTCGATTTCCGGCTCCAAGCTTTCCTCCCCCGGGGGGTTCTGAACGTATATTCCACCGCGTCACTTCCGGCGGACGCGCGAGAGCAGGGCCGTTTTCTACTGGCGCCCCTAAAACTCACTCCCACGCGTATTACATTAATTTATAACTCCGAGCTTGTTTTTTTTTCTTAGGGGGCATTGTTTTTTTTTGTTTCACCTAATTGGGTCGGCGTGATCGGTTCGAATTTGTAGAACGATTTCAGTTAATGCTAAATCTTCCACTGCGAGGTATAAATGTATTATCATTTACGGTATTTTTTTCTATTATTTTTTAAACTGGTATAAAAGCCAGTTTAGATGGGTGTTATTGGTCGATACAGCGAAATAAAAATTAAAAATTTGAATTCAAAAGTGTTTTTATACGCGAAAACTTTTGTATATAAATTTAATTGAATAAATGTTGATGTTGCTTATGCACATAAGAATTCAGTAAACATTTTAAATGTGCACAATTTATGATTCATTTTTAGCATTTCAAATTCTTGCTTACAATTTCGATAAAATAAGCTAAAATGTTCCAAGCTTTCACGTAATACCATAATTATGCGCACACTCAATAGGAATGGGTGACGATTGCCGTCGACGTTATGTTTTTTAAATTGATTCAGAATGACGTTCTCGATTTGCATTATACTGCATTGCAAGTATTACAAACTTAGCAGTAAAATTTAGAATAATGGATGTTTTCGCTGAATGACGATTGTATGTTTCCATAATTTAATGCTATTTATTTATGCTATATTCACGTTAAAGCTCTTATTGAAACTTTATTATATAATTACTTTAAGGTAAGATTGTATGATAAGTAAAATGAAACGTTAAGATAATAAATTAACATGATTTTTAAATAAAGTTCTTCATCACGATAAATGAAATCGACACACTAAACTGAATTCCTCGTGATTTATTAATATTTTCATCAAGATGTAATTATTTATATAATAATGTCAAAAACTCTTACTGTTTCTAAAAGTATAAAGAACACGTAATTTAAAAATATTTCTTAAACAAAATCTTTATTTTCAAAATATTTTATTTATTACTTAATACAAAATTATTCAATTCTCTATTTTTTAATTAAAATTTTCTGATAATAACAATGACTATCAAAATTTATTTTAGGTACTCACTTTCGTTTAAAAGTGAATTGCTTAACATGTGCTGCATCATTTTTACTTACAAATTAAGTCATGGGTAAGTAAGCAACATATGCATTCACAGTAATAATAGACTGGTCATTAAGTAATTGTAACGAAATATTTTGTATAAAACATAGTAATAAAATGAATACATTCTTGATAGGCATTATGAAAAGTAAATTAAAAAATGCACGGACGGGTTTATAAATAAACGCGCCGATCACCTGACATGATTTTTAGGAGCATAGTTCATTTGCATATTCGTTTATTAGTTGCGCGTTGTTGTGAACTATATGAACATGACTTTTATACAAATACTTTCTTTAACTAGTAATAAATTCAGTTTGCACCTAAAAATGTCTTAAATTCAATAAAAATAAATGTGATCTGATTAGGTATCCTTTAACTATTAGTAATAAATACAGTTTGAGCATAAAAATTTCTTAAATTAAGTAAAAACTAAATTATAATTTATTTACATCTATAGATGCGATCAATGTACTATATATACTCGATGGAAGGTGACTAGTGTAGCAACAATAGAAGAGCAAAAAAAACTTGAAAATTTCCATCTAAGGAATAACCTACAAACGAAGGTTATGAATAAAAAGCTACTGAATACATTTTGCGAGGATTGTTATTTTAGTCTCACAATTCAGTAAAATAGTCAAATTGAGTACATCCGGATGGAAATCAATTACCAAATGATAAATAATTATACACTTATATAACTGCACTTTCATAATACGAACTATTTATAAAATAAAAAATAGTCGCACAAAATTATGCTCTCAAGTTTACATGTCGAATTTATAAAGAAAACAATGAATGAAATTGAAACTTAATTAACGTCGTTAAATTATATGGATCGATGAAATTCACCGTGAGTGCAAGCTGATATGATTACTTACCGGATGAATATGATTTAGATCGAAACAATCGTGAGCTCATCGCGCACAAAGTTTTTCCAAGTGCATGATATTCCGCGCGAAAAAGCTCGAAAGCTCCTCCGAGTCATTCAGAGCCACAGACAAGCCGGCGGAAGTTTGCATCGGTTGCATGATATTTGCGATGCAAAGCGTCTGGTGCGCTCACGCAGGTCCGGGCCGTTGGTAAGGTCAGCTTATAAATGAGACGAAGATATGGAATTTTTTTTGCGAATTTCCACCCGCTATAAAACTCCCCACTGCTGTCGACGGATTCGTCAGTTTTGCGCCGATCGGTGAATCAAGATAAACAGTGGTGCTAAGTTGTCGAAAAGCATTCGGAAACAATAGAGTGTGTGGTTAGTGTGATTTTTTCGTGAATTTTTCGCTAGTGAAGATTTTTTAATAGTTTTTAATGACTCGGTCAAGGATACCGCTAAATGTGATAAATCTTACGGGCTTTCAATTGAAAATAAACAATATCGTTATTTTATCAATTTAAAGTGTTATTTAAACTTGTTTTGCATTTATCTTGCACATTAAATTTAAGAAACTTTAATTAAAGACCTACTAATCTAACATAAAATGATTATAAAAAGGCATAATTAATGATATAATTAAAGGTAGATAAATACAAACTTGTAATTTTCAGGGCAGAAATTTGAACAGGACGGAATATTTGAGAAGAACTTTTAAAGTTTCTCATCAATCATGGAGATGGATGCAGTTCCGATGAATTCATCTTACTTTTCCTTGGGCGTTTTTTGGCCGTTGGTCGTGACTGTTGCAGTGTTAGCCGCTGTACATTATTACATTGAAACTTCACGAATTGTCCGGATGGGTAACAAAATTCCAGGTAAACTCGAATCGCATTAGAATTAATTGTTTCAAATCACCAGTTCAGTGGTGAGAAATATTCACAAGACAATTTTTTTTTTATTTATAATCACAAGACAATTAATATTCAGTGAAAATTTAATCTTATAGTAAACAAAATAAATTTCTTTACAATGTTTTAAATAAAATACACCCAATAAAGTAGTAGTAAAGTAATAAGTGATAATTGAGAATAAACGAATTAATTATAAAACAGATGAAGGTAATAATGTTTTAAAAAATATTTACAAAAACACATTATTCAAGGTCCTAAAACGGTTCCATTTTTCGGAAATGCACTGATGGCGTTAGGAGTGCAACCGAAAGATGTCTTGACTGAAATTTTAAAATATGATATCTATGGAAATGTCGCAAGAGCATTTCTTGGACCAAAACTGGTGGTCTTCCTCGTTGACCCACGTGACATTGAAATCATCCTCAGCAGTCATATCCACATAGATAAATCACCCGAATACAGGTATCGCTTTCAAATGAAATGCTTACTAAAGGATCACCGATTAAGTCAGTTTTCCCTCCTATTTTGAAATTAAAATTAATTAAAATAAAATGAAGGGATTAATATAAAATTACTAAAATTTTATTTTTAAAAATAAGATGTTATTGTTTTAAATAATCCTGTCATTGCCAGATATTTTGCACCTTGGTTGGGCGAAGGTTTGCTTATTAGCACGGGCGAAAAATGGCGCACCCACCGCAAGATTATTGCCCCTACATTCCACTTAAACGTCCTTAAATCCTTCGTGCCATTGTTCTACGAAAACAGCGTTGATTTGGTCCAAAGGTTGAAGAATGAAGTAGGAAAAGAATTTGATGTCCACGATTACATGTCCAGTGTAACTGTTGACATTCTTTTGGAGACGGCTATGGGAGTTAGGGGAACGCAGAAAGAAAAGAGCAGCTTCGATTATGCGATGGCTGTTATGAAGTGAGTGCAATTTTATTTTTTATAAAAAATTAACATAAATTCATTTGTTTTTTTATGTTATATAATATATGTTGATGATACATTGATAATATATCCTTGTAGTAAGCGTACTGATGAAAGAATTCTAGAAAAATCATAATTTAGAATAAAATGACAAGTTCATATCAATGGACCATAAGAAAGTGATCTGAACTCGAGATCAGAATTGTACCATCGCGCCAGGATTTTGAAATATTTTCAAATCTAGATTCAGCCGCTCAAAATGCATGGAAATATTATTTTTGGTCTCGAAATCAGACTAGTTTTTTTATGGACCTGCGTAATGAAAGAGTTAATCAATTAAATTTTTCTTTTTTATTTAACGACTTGCTCTTACGAGATTATATAGTCTAAGCCAATTTAAATAGTTTTATGTTTTTTAATTATTATGCTTAAGACGTTCTGAGTTCTCTTGAAAACAAAAATAAAACAATACCTTGAATATGTTGAACCAGAAACATAATGTACTGCAAAAAAAGCAGCATGTTTTTGCATTTCGCGATCACTCCTGCGAATGCAAACTCGCGTCAAAACGTAAAAGTTCTCACGGTGAACATCAATAATTCATAACAATTCGTTGATCAGAAACTCGACATTTCGCACATGACGCGAGTCGCCCCCCTCGAAAAATTCTCTCTCTAGCATTGTTTTATCAATTATTCTTCATTTTATTTGCATAGAATGTGCAACATTATTCATCGAAGGCAATACAATTTCATGTTGAGACTTGACACGTTCTTCCAATTCACGTCTTTTGCGAAACAGCAACAAAAGTTTCTTGATACCATTCATGGATTGACGTCGCGAGTCATCAAAAAGCGTAACGTCGAACAACAAGGTAAAGCAAGTTCGCCTATGATGGATTCTATTATGAAGGAACTTAGGAAAAACGACAATTCAGTACATATCGAGGAAGTCAAAGATGACAATAAGCAGTCCCTTCGATATGTGAGAGATGATCTCGATGACATCGATGAAAATGATGTGGGTAAGTGAATTTTATTTGAGTATTTTTTTAACTGACGGTACTTTATAAATTGATATAAAAGGCTGTAGAATTAGTTGATTTATGACAAAGAATGGATTTAATATTCATAAAAGAACAGAAGAGAAACGAAATTTATTGCTTGAAAGCAGCAAATATCAAGTGAGAATTATTGAAATTTAAAATGATACATATAATGAAAAAATTGAAAAGCTTTCATAAATAAACGTCAAATTGACAGAAAAATGAATGTTTTCAGAATATATATTAACTTGTAGTTAATTGCAGCTAAGCAATTAAAAAACTTTAATTATTATTGTAGGAGAAAAGAGGAGACTCGCATTTTTAGATTTGATGTTGGAAATGAAGAAAAATGGCGAGCAGCTAACCGATGAAGAAATTAAAGAAGAAGTTGATACTATTATGTTCGAGGTATGAATACATTTTTTTCACCGTTCTTTTATTTACTAAAACTTTTACATTCTTAATAAATTTTCAGGGCCACGATACCACAGCTGCTGGATCTAGCTTTGTACTTTGCGTATTAGGAACTCACCAGGAAGTTCAGGTAAATTTTGAACAATTTATTTTTATTCACACATAAGAAACTTTATTTTTATCGACAAACCTTACAATTCTAAATTGTTTTCAAATAAGCAATTACGTTTTTGCGATCTTCCGGTTTTTTAAGCCCCGCAAAAAGCATTGTTGTTCCTGGCATGAATTTTTTCGGGTTTTCCAGAAATTGATCTAAATTGGCGTCGGTCCATGTAAAGTTTCTAGCTTCTTCCGTTTTAGCTAAAATAAAATTAAGAGAAAAATTGACCAAGTGCAAAACTAGCAAAATATTGTCGCAACAGTACCTGTCGCGCATTCGCACTTTTTTCCGTAAATCTTGTGCAGGTTAGGTCCGCGTTTGGTTTTTCCGCCGGGTGCTATAGTGTGACATTGCAGGCACATTTTCGTGAAGAGAGCTTTACCTTTTTCAGCGTCTCCCATTGTCAGTCTACGACGCGATCCTAAACACTTTTACACCATGGTTGCTTGCAATCTGTCCAATATTGCGGGCAAAATGCAAAATGCGAATTTTAAATTCTACCAAATTTCACTGTACCACCATGAACACAGTTGCGTCTTGAAAACAATAGTCTTAAATGAACATTTAACAATTCATTGCAGGCACGTGTAATGGAAGAACTGAACGGGATCTTCCAAGGCTCCGATCGGCCATGCACTTTTCAAGATACCTTGGAAATGAAATACCTCGAGAGAGTCATTTTGGAGACTCTTCGACTTTTCCCGCCTGTGCCAGCTATTGCCAGACAACTTAACCAAGACGTTAAATTAGGTTAATACGATTCTACCGAGCAAATAAATGAAATTGCATAGGAGATCGATAACAAATTTATCTTTTTTTATTTATTTTTGGCTTTCAGCTTCCGGTGATTATGTCTTGCCGTCAGGTTGCACTGTCGTCATTTCGCCCTACAAAGTGCATAGATTGGAGGAACATTACCCGAATCCTGAAGTCTTCAACCCCGACAATTTCTTGCCGGATAAAACTCAGGATAGACACTACTACGCTTTCATTCCGTTTAGCGCTGGGCCAAGGTCAGTCTTTTAAAATAAAATCAAATTTCTGCAAATTGTCCATTTTAATGCAACAGGTTTTGATAATTGTTTTTCTTGATAATTTTAGATCTTGCGTCGGTCGCAAGTACGCAATGCTCAAACTGAAGGTTTTAATCTCCACCATATTGCGAAACTACAAAATTCTTTCGGACTTGACCGAAGAAGATTTTAAGCTGCAGGTGGACATTATTCTTAAGAGGTCTGATGGTTTCAGGATAAAGATTGAACCGCGAAATAAAACTGTAGATGCTTATTAAATTGAGTCATTCAATTTCCATTTGTATATTTTATTGTTTTTATTAAATTTGTTGTAAGTTTATTTCTGAAGAATGAAACAGAATTGCAACACTATAAATATTGAGGATATCTAATTCCTAATTTGGTTGTAGTTAAAACATTGTAGTTTGTATAAATGTGCAGAATGATTTTATATTGAAACAAAACAAAAAAACAAAATCAAAAAAATATTAGCAGTAGCTGCAGGTTTTGTATTGCTGTCATTGTCATTTTCACATGTAGTTCACTTGTAGTTTAAAAGCGAAAAGTTCGTATTATGTAACTTAAGCACATTATTTAATTTATCATTTAATTTATCACAATAAATACAAAAAGCAAAAAGTTGTCTTTTAATTTGCCACTGTAAAAATTTTTTATTTTTTAAGAATTTTTTAACAATTAATAAATTATATACTATTTCTATCATAAAGTGTACAAGTAACGCTTAATCTATACGTATAATCATAAAAATAAGTATTTTTTTTTAGTAAAATTCGAGAAGGATAAGTTGATGAGTAAATTCAACGACGTCAGTAAAGTCACTTTATACATTATAATTTTTCACCAGTCTTGCACTTTCCCACTGGATTCCTATGTCAAGTTACCTAGCACTCTTCGCTTTCCTGTAATCCATCGTTAATTCCACAGCCCATGGCACAATAAACAGACTATTCATCACTAAAAGTACTATTTGGCACACGAGGAAACTATCAGTCCAATCCTTCACCAGACCTAAGCAAATGAAACGTTTTTCATAAATTAAGCGGTAAAAATGTAAACCAAAAAAAATCACTTTTCGTCGAAATTACTATTTCTTGACGTTTGAAAACTACGACTGTTGTTTAAATAAACGACATTATAAAACATATGCGATAATTTAAGTTAATTTTAATAAATAAAAAACGATGTTATTGGCATTTTCTGTCAATTTTTTTTTAAGTCCTTCTCAAGCTGTTTAAAACCAAAAACAATTTCTACCGGGGATACCGCACAGTAATATATTCTCACTTTATTCCACCATAAATATAAGAAATAACGAAACTTGCTCTCTTCCATAAACAACAAAGTATCAGTAAAAACGGAAAAAACTCACCAGCGAAGGGTCCGAAAACCACGGATATGGCGCCGCCGACGATGGAGAAGACGCCGTAAGCGGCGGCAAACTGATCGGCACTGACGTTCTCGACGACAACAAGCGGCTGGGGCACGAGCAGCCAGGAGCGCGCCGTTCCGATCGCCGCCACCATGATTATCGTGCCAGTCAGAGTATCCTCTAGGTACAGATAGCCTACGAGCGGGCAAAAGGATTGGCAGATTAGCGAGTTGAGTGGAGATTTGCGAGAGTGGGGCCGGCGCGTCGAGCGCGACCAATTGCCCACGAGAGCAATAAATTGACGCGCGAGAATGACCGCTTGTTTTAGCGCGTTAACTTGCGCGGAAATCTTGCCGCGCCGATATAATATACTTTGCGCCAGCCGCTCGGGGCCGCGTCTTTATTTATATTGATTAATTAAGCTGTTTCGGTTGGAGCTGGCGAGTGGCGCGAACTGCATTTATCTGTCTTTAGAAATAACGCTATTTGTTTTGGCTTATCGGATTTGAGATTATATTTTCGTTGACGCGTCTGCAGCGCAATTGAAAATATTATCACAATCTGGCTCAAATAACGTAATCGTGTAGATGTCGCGATAATTTTTTGACAATTATTATGTAATCGAAAAGCGAATCGTAAAGTATAGTTAGCCAATTAAGTAATTTAACAATTAGCAGTAAACATAAAAAGTGCATAAACTAAAAATGCTTAAATCATAACTGACCTATTTTAGCGAGACTCATGCCGATCATAGCGACGAAGAAAATGAGCTTGGGCCTCGCGTCGACGAAAATTGTGAAGACCGCGAGGCAGATTCGCGAGACGAGCTCCGCACTAGCGGAGACCGTTATGGTAAGTGCGATGTCGGTTTTGGTAAAACCTCGCTGAGCCATCATCATCGGCATAAACGAGGCGAAGGTAAAGTCGCTCGTGCAGGCGAAGCTTATGCCGAAGCACATGTTCAGGAAGGACCAGCTTTTCAGCAAGGAAAAGTCGATCAGGTTTTCGAATATGGCTCGATTCCTAAAATCAGTTAAAAGTTATTTTAATTCGATATTTATAGTCTTCTCGATAATTTCGCGCGGAAAGATTGTATTGAATTATATTAGAACGCTAGCCAATATCAAAGTATAAATGGCACGGTCGGCTCAGGCT
>UCOL01003602.1:0-18169 GCA_900474335.1 Ormyrus nitidulus | reverse complement strand
CTTTGCTATAATATACTCATTGCCGAATTCGGGCATAGCAGATGTATGTCGATTAATAAATACTTTTGTTGATACAAATATATTGCCAGACACACGTTACCGAATCGATAAAATATTTAACACAGATTCAGGTAAACAATACCATGCAGTATGTTCTACCTGCAAAACATATGCTGGTTCATTTGATCAAAAGGATAGGTTTTTGTACTGTGAGATGTGTGAAAATAATATTAATTTAAAAGATCCATCCTACCGAGATTTTTTCGTCACTTTAGACATCGGCAGTGAAATTCAAAGTATCATCGAAAGCAATAGTGATTATTACAGCTCAGTTGTCTCTGGAAGAGAGCAATCACATTCTGGTATCAAAGATTTCAATTATGGTCAAAACTATAAAAAGTTTGTTGCATCATTACCAGCGGAAAAAAAAACTCGTACGCAACCATTACTTTTAATAGTGATGGTTCGCCGCTGTTTAAAAGCTCTAAGTTTTCCGTTTGGCCAATAAATATATTTATTAATGAAGTACCAGTTCAAACTCGTTATGAAAAAGTAATTACTTTTTCACTTTGGTTTGGGCATGACAAGCCTGAAATGTTATACTTTCTGCGCCCATTTGTGAACGCACTGAATGCACTTTCCTTACATGGCCTTCCCTGTAAAATTGGTAATGAAACAAAAAATATTTATTTGTATGCCCTCTGCTGTTGCGTCGATTCAGTGGCAAGAGCACCTATGCAAGGTACATTACAATTTAACGCTCACTATGGGTGTAATTGGTGCCTACACCCTGCAAAAAGTGTCCTTCATAAGAGAGGAAAGGCAATAAAATATCCACGTTTGCATGAAGTTCCTGCGAGAAGAACAACTGATGAAACGATTGAGCAAATGCAAGCAGCAGTAAATTTGGATTCACCTGTCTTTGGAATTAAAAGAGCGACTCCTTTAATAAACCTAAATTATTTTAATATAATTTACGGTTTTGCTCCCGACTCAATGCATTGTATAGATTTAGGAGTTGCGAAACAGTTTACCGAATATTGGTTTAACAGCTCAATGTTGCCATATTCAGTGAAAGATTATCTTGATACCATAGATGAATGCATAAAAAGTTTGAAAGTACCTACACAATTGAATCGGTTATCTCATTCGATAAAAGATAGAAAGTTTTGGAAGGCAAGGGAATGACAAAATTGGGTACTATACTATAGTTTACCATTACTTTCAATCATACCAAATTTTCAGAAATATTGGATGCATTGGTCAGCATTGGTTGAAGCATATCACCTTCTAATGCAAGATAATATTAGTGATTTTGAATTAGAAAGAGCGAACAATCTTCTGAACATTTTTGTTGCACTGATGCAACATTACTACACAGAAGATGTTATGTCTTACAATGTGCACCAATTAAGCCATTTAGCACAAAGCGTTGCTGACTGGGGGCCTTTATGGGCACATAGTGGCTATCCATTTGAATCAGCTAATGGCAAAATTATTCGTAACATTCACGCTGCGAAAGGAGTTTTAAGTCAAACGTGTAGGAACTTGTCGTTCAATAAAAACCTCAATGTACTTCAAAAAGATATAAGAACAAAAGATCATTCACCGATTACAGATTATTATTATTACATTGAAAATAGGTGTACAAAAAGAATTGAGCATTTAGGATTAAACAGATACTTCGGAAAACCCAAAGAGGTTGATCCAACTATAATGGATCGATTTAATTTGCCACTATCTAACACAAAAGCTTATAACAAAATAGTTAAAGACAGATGTTTATTTAAGAGTAGCAAGAATATATATTACCGATCAGATAATTCATTTGCTCACTTGAAAAATGGTGATTATATACAGATAGTGCAATTTATTATTAATGTAGAAGATAATATAGAGTATACGGTGAATAAAGAAATCCATTTCACGAATGTTCGTACATAAAAAAAGTAGCGCGTATAAGCAGCGACATAAACGCCGTACGAACGGAAAATTTGCATAAATTATGTATTTAATTGAAAATTCGAACTAACAGTTATATTATGGCTGTGTCAAATATGTATTGGTATTCATAAAAATAAACTAGCATATCAATAGAGCTCTAACAGTTATTTAATGACCACCTGTGGTAGCGAAAAATCCATCCGAAAATCTAGCTGGATCCGTGAAAAATCCAGTTCGAAAATCCACCTGGATCCGTCAAAAATCCAGCAGGATCCGTCAAAAATCCAGCTGGATTTTTTCAACAGGGATTGCAATCAACTGTTGCAATGCAAGTAGCTTCTAATTAGCTTATCAACTTAAGCAAACCTTCAGATTCCTCAGTCGTATTTTTACTTTCGAGCTTCCTCGTTGTTCCTTTTCCGAATTCTATTTTTAACATAAAATCGCAATTTACAATTACTTCACTTATCCTTTACCGTTGCAAGAGAAAATTTAATTTCCTCATTCCGATAAATCGATTAGGCAAAAAATCAAGCCAATGATTAGTCTCGTTGGAATTCGCGGCAGCAAATCTAACGATAACCTCCAGACCCAAAGCGAGAAGAGCCCTCGAAGCTTTTTATTTACGTCCTCGCTCACCTAACGGTCTTATCGAGCCAGTCTCTATCTAGCGCCGTACCCGCCGACACCGGACTTCGCTACATCACCAAGAAAATTGCAGCTCGGAGCTGCATATACAAACGCAACTAACGCCGATCCGCTCGGACACATAAACTGAAAGTGCTCTCGCAAAAGTAACGCGCAATTAAACTTCAGCCGAACCGTCAATTCGGTCCACGTCAGGCCCGTAATTTTTCCTCCGAACAGCCGCGAGCGTAAACGGGGCGTCTAACTCTCTCTCTCTCTCTCTCTCTCTCTCTCTCTCTCTGTTGCACCGAGGCATGAATCCTCTCGCGTGCAGGTAGAGGAATTCGCTGCCGACTCCCTCCCTCTCTCTCTCTCGTCTCCGGTCGACGACGCTGGGAGAGGAGAGAAGGAGCTCCTGCTGCTACTCGGCGAGATGTTATAACCAGCGGGTGACTCCGCGGGGAGAGCCGCAGTCGATGATCGCTTATGCGAGCCAATGCGCCTGCAGATTTTGATGGCGGATTGGATTTGCTGCTGATGTAGGAGCATCGTAGACTGAAATTTGAGTTTATTGCGTTGACTTGCTTTCGGAAAGGCTGTTTCGAGCTATTGTAAATTTCTCAAATGCATGCGCATACATTTTATGAGAAAAACAAGTTTTTTCTTCAAAGAAAAAGGGGTACTTTTTACGAACTGTAAAAGACCTCCGGCGCATAAAAGTTATAATGTATATGACATTAGAACATCAAAGAATCGCATAAAGGTTTTTCTAGGCCTTGGAAGTGCTACTTCAATCAAAATCTAAAAAATAAAAAGCCAACACACAGAACTTTGACGTCCGCGGAGTTACTTTCTAAAATAAAATTTCTATTTTAGTTCACTCGATAATTGTTTTCGAGCACAAAGCTGTTTCAGAAATTTTCAGGTTTTGCAGAGACACTTTTGACTTTATATGTTCGACTGCTCTTTAAACATCGATTTTGTGTAACAGTAGTGATCCCGTAATTTACCACTTGGAGAATAAAATACTTTGTTTAGTGCGAGACACTTGGTACAAAATAAATATTAAAATTTTCTCAGATAACGATACTATTTCATTAACTAAAATGCTAAAAAAGATCAGCGGCAATTCTAAAAGAAAAATAATACCTGACATTCATTTAGCACAAATGAATGACATATTTAAGTAAATTTAAAATTTTAGGAAAATACTCCCTGAAAACTTTTTAACGTCTCATTTTGTTGAAGTTGTCTTAAGGCTCGCTTTCTCTCCCTCTTAATTATTAAACGAACCAACTTGGATCGTATATTTCTACGAAGCAACTTCCCTCTATTATAATATGCTTGATAAATGAGTCTACCATCAGGTGTATTCTTTAGATACTGTTTTGAACTCTAAATACATAATAAAGATATGTACAAGGTTTAATTTAAAAAGCTTACAAAAATATTGAAATTTCATAAATTATGATTGATAATAAATATTCATAATACAAGAGAACATCGTCTCCAGGTCTCAGGGTAATCCCCAGGTCGACGGGACGTTGTCTATGAGAAAAAGAACCAGGTATGTATCCGATGTACCGAAAAAATCAGAACACTCCCTGCAGACGACGTCCAGGTGTCAGGATAATATATACGAATGTTTATTTAAACATTATGAGTTAAAGGTTTTTAATTAATTAAAATAATTATTTTGAACAAATTAAAAGTCCTCGCTTAAGATTTTACTGAGAATATAAAAGTAATTAATTAATCAGCGTAATAATTAAAAGGATTCCATTTTTTAATTGTAACTTACTTGCAGAAAATATTTTTATATTGATAAAGGGTTTTCATTTCCATTAAAATAAATAGTTTCTAGTATGTATATATAAATAAATTGTGTGATTGTATCAGTAAAATTTCGAATCTATAAAAAAACTATGAAAAATTATTTGTTCTTTGTAGATTTGGTAAAACAATTTAAAGCATTTAATAGAATATTATGATCTCAAACATTTTTATAAAAATTGTAACATACGGATTATATTATTTAAACTTGATCCATATCTTTAAGTAATTATTGTAAAATAATACTTTATAACTTTAAATTTGAAATAGATATTATTAAAAAAATTCAAATTAGGAAACGTAAGTACCATATTTCCCATTTATTTTTAGAGATTTTTCCTTTATTTTATTATATTATGTTTTGCACGTTTATAAGGAATTTTATATATTTTATGAAATAAATATTTTGTACATATAAATACTTTGCGCTATATGCAACTATAAAGATACAATTATCAAAAATATCTACAAGTGTTATACTCTTTCGTCAAATTAATCATCTTTGAGGATTGATAAATGAAATATTTAAAATAAATCCTAAGGATTGCACCATTATCCAACTTTAAATCTCGCGCCTTAGTCCCGCGCAGCCTGGGCGAAGCCAAAGAGAAGCAACGTCGCTCTTTATTGACACGCAAAAGGTGCGAATACAAGCTACGTGACGTCCTTCTAATCGGCTGCCAGCACGCGCCGCTCCAAATTCGCGTAAGTAAATCATTTCCAGCTTTATCCAGCTTTGGAACGAAGCTCCAAACTTAGACTCGCCCTGCCACTTTTTGCAGGAGAAGACAAACAGAATTCGAAGGCTGCAGACATGCAGTGGGTGACACTGATAACTATAACCTCACTGGCGGTCCTGTTCGAGACCCTGGCTCGCCACGTCGCGCTCGCCGGCACAGGAGTACCTTACCTCCGCGGAGTAGCCCATTCCAAGAAGTCGCTCTATAAGCCAGAACGCGACTTCCAGTGCCTGGACGGCAGCCTCGTCATCTCCTTTGTCAAGGTGAACGATGACTACTGCGATTGCCGTGATGGCAGCGACGAGCCCGGCACCGCTGCCTGCGCTAATGGATCCTTCTACTGCCAAAATAAAGGTTTGTACTTTTTCTGAATCAATGCTGTAAGTAGGATTGGGTAGTTACTTTCTTTTAAGAAACAGTATTGACTTTAGACTTGTTTTATCAGACTGGTATATTTGTTTTAGAGATGATGTTTGTATAGTAAACTTCATAAGTTGTCAACATCGATTAGTGACGTCAAACTATTTTCATACAAAATAATTTTAGGAAATTATACAGTGCCCTATTTTTAGAATATATTAAAGAATACTTATATATAATAATTGGTTTAATTTCAGAAAAATACTTTAAAAGAAATGCAAGGCAAAAATTGATTAATGACAGAGTGTACTTTTTAGTTAATTAATGATTAAAGTTGATTAAAGTTGATAACAGGCAATACACTTGGATTTGGTTAATAATATATTGAAGTTTATTAATGATGTTGAAAATAAAATTTATCTAACGTTGCTTAATTTTTAGGGCATAAAGGCTTGTACATACCTTCATCCTGGGTAAATGATGGAGTCTGTGATTGCTGTGATGCAAGCGATGAATATGCCTCTGAAGCCCAATGTGTAGATAATTGCCATGAATTAGGACGCGAAGCATGGCTTCAAGCTCAGAAAGCTGCGGAGTTAATTAATGAGGGTAACAAACTACGCTTAGAATATATTAAACAAGGTAAGCAGTTGAAAACTGAAAATCAAGCCAAATTGGTAAAACTTCGAACTGACTATGAAGAAGCTGAACTAACTAAAAAAGAAAAAGAAGTTATAAAACAGAGAGCTGAAGAGCGTGAAGCTGCAGCTATAGAAAAATTCAAACCACCAGAATCAGAAAAATCAATTGATCAGGATGCTCAGGAAGAAGAAAAAGAAATTGCTGAGTATGAAGCTGAAGAATACTTTAGAATTTTAGATTCTGACTCTAGTGGCACAGTAACAATAGCAGAATTGCAGACCAGAACTACTTTTGATAAGGATCGTAATGGTGAAATTAGTCGAGAAGAGGCTTTGTACTTTTTAAGTAATCAAGAGGAGCTCACTTTGCAAGAATTTATTGATTCCGCTTGGATTAACGTAAAACCATTCCTCATGCTAGAAAAAGGTTAGGAGTATTTTGGTTACCTGCTTTAAAAATATTATTTAAAAAAATTTTTTTTTATTATAAACGTAATTTTTTACGGTTCTTTTAAAATATTTTTCTTTCACAACTACTTATTTTTTCATTTGCAATTTTTTATAAACAACTAAAATAATAATTTTTATTAGGTATTTTCAAACCAGCTGAAAAGGAAGATGAAGGCATGAGTACCAATGAACCAGAACCATACCAAGAGACGCATATATCCCTTGATGATGAAATAGACGAAGAAGAAGCTGAGTATGAGCAGAATGAAGGACATGCCGGAGAAGTCGAAGACTCAACTACTGAACAACCTCCAGAACCAGAAAAACCAGCCGTCCAATACGACGAGGAAACTCAAGCCGTTGTGAATGAAGCTCAGGAAGCTCGTCAAAACTTCCAAGAAGCTGAACGTGCTGTTTTGGATATACAAAACGAAATTCGCAAGCTGGAAGACAGAGTCGAGCAGGATTATGGTCCCGAAGAAGAATTTGCTCCTCTACATGGTAAATGCTTTGAATATGCTGACTACGAATACATATACACTTTGTGTCCATTTAACAAAGTAACGCAGCGCTCGCGCAACGGTGGAAACGAGGTAAACCTCGGCCATTGGAACAGCTGGATCGGTGACGGCAACAAATATACCAAGGCCAAATTCGACCGGGGACTCACCTGCTGGAACGGACCTTCCCGGTCGACAATTGTAACTGTGAAATGCGGCGCTGTGGAAGGGCTGCTTGCCGTGACAGAGCCGAATCGCTGCGAATATGCGATGGAATTTTCAACTCCAGCCCTCTGTAACCCAAATAACGAAAATGCCGATGTGCATGATGAGCTGTGATTTGTTCCCTATTTTTTAGATTCCTTCTTTCTGCCTTTTTGGAGTATCCCAAAGTGATTCTTGGTTTTGGATTTTTCTTTTTGTAATGATGCAACAGATTATCAATGAACTAGATTTTGTGCGTGAATTGTACAAGATAGAAAACTGGCCTATGGTTTAGTAACGCCGGTATTATATCAATAGGTGAAACGGCACTTAAGGTTTGCATCGTATAAGAAAAATCGTTATTTACCATGGTAATTTAAAACACAATTTAATATGTATGTATGTACATTTTACATTACTGTACCACTTTTATATTTTGTCATACTTCTGGTATTGCTGGTTGAAACTGTGCTCTTTCAATTTATGATGTTGCAATTGATTAATTTAAATTTAATATTAATAAATACTTGAGGTATTTTTAAGCTGCATTAGCTTGTTTTGAAGCCGCATTTATAATTTTTTTATTTTCAAAGCTAGCACTGTTTTGAAAATTAATTTTTTAAGTTAGATGCATCTTATATAGAATGTTTTGTGAAAGCAATAAACTTTTTGTGTATATTTGATTATTAAAACAGTAATATTATACCGTGTATATTTTTAATTTTTTGATAAATGAAAGAACTTCCGTTATTCAATTATAGTGTTAACGGATTTAAAACGAAGATGATTTTAAATATGCATTAAGATGGAATATGTATACGTAAATGAATGGGGATATTTCAAACAGTAAAGAGCACTCCCAATGGTGGTTTTGTCTTATCAAATGTTAAAAAATTAGATGTCAAGGTATACAAACTAATTAATGAGTCAAGTTTTAGATATTCGTTTACAATAATCATAAATGTGAATCAGCTTTTATCAATGAAATAATATTTGGAAATATAAAATAGGTACTTAAATAATTACTGGAAAACTTTATAAACTAATAACGAATGTACGAAGTTGAAAATCTGATTTATTAATATGCAAGCAACTTCTTTTTCAAAATAATCGTGTCTTGTATTAAAACGAATATTTAATAATTTGATGATTTCTTTTGCACATTGCTGATAAATAATAAGGAATATAAAGAAATCAGGCGTTTGTAGATTGAAAGTGTGTTTGTTTTTATCGTAAGACAATTTTCTACGAATTTCGTTCTTCAAAATTGTGAACAAAAATTTTGTACGAAATATGTGTGAAAGAGAAGAATCATGCACTATTCTAAAAGATTTTAAAAATACATTCCCATTTTATATGAAAATTATTCGTACAGTATATGTGAATAACTAAAAAAAAACATGAGAGATCCTGTGATACGAAATCGATTTGTTCGGTCAATCATCTCGATTTTCTAATGTAACAGACACTGTTTTTTTTTTTTTTTTTTTTTCATTAAAGCATTTGGCGCACAATAAATGCTTCATAAATTAAAAAAATATAGACATCTCAAGAAACCTCGATAATAAAGAATTGTATTTTTAACATCAATAAGTTCTTAAAAATCTATATTTTTTTTTATGAATCAGTTTATCAAAACATGATAGAGTTTAAATGCATTTTGAAATAATTTAAAAGACATGTTTCAGTGGTTTTACTATATAATAAATTGAACGTTCCCAAATAACACTACCCGTGTTTTCCAGCGTACCACTTCATCGTCTGATATATTCTATAAGAATGACAATTTGTAGTCACTTGAATTCCTCTGAGATTGTGCAATGTGCGTATCTGTAAGATATTTTGTAAATGTACTTTTAAGATGATGAGTGTGAGTCTAATAAAGACTAAATGGATAAAATAAATAATATTCAATACTGTTATAGCGATGGCAGCTTTATTTACATTCAAAGAAAAAATCGGCGAAATCGTACCTGCTAACAATCATTAATTTGAACCTCTAAGCTCCTAACATTGTTATTTATGTTTATGTTTTGCTTAAAGAGATCTATCATTTAAAGATGATTACAATTCACTTTTTTGTTCATCTCGCTCCTTTTTTCTTCGTAACGCTGTTTCCTAGCGTTTTGAGCTCGTGTATAAGGCACTTGAGGCTGAAAAGATTTCGCCGAGACTCGTTACTTTCTTGTTTTGTTAATTTATAACGATTCGAAAAAATGAATAAATCTCTTATACTTTACAATCGGTTTTCCGATGCCACTACACAGAGAAAACACTTTTCTGTTTTGTAAATAAAAAATATAAAAGTGTTTTCTGAGATAAAATCTGAAATTCCTGGTATACTAAAGATATATGTAGATATACTAAAGGTAAACTGATCTACTGTACACACAAATCAACGACTCCAGTAAAAAGTCGCTGTAGTATCATTTTTTCATAATAGAAAAGAAAAAAAGTAATAACGTCGAATAATTAAAAGAAATAACTTAATGCGCACAACGTCAATTGAAAATGTTAAAAAATTAATTTTTTATTTTATATAACAGCGAAGCCCGAGTATTGTGTAATTTTTTGCCAATAATTATCACTTGTTATTTGGAATACTGATTACTCGCAGACAAATTATGCTGTAAAAACAAAGACACTCTTAATGAGAAAAAAGAAATTTTTTGACAATTTTCAACCGACGCTTTCTCTTCATATAAACAATAATTTAACACTTCTCGTACATGTACATCATCAATCTATAATTGAATGAAAATCCTTACGTAGGCGTAAGTTTATATTTTCTTCATCAAAGGGTCCTCCGTACATTTGAAAATTTTCAGTGAATATACTTTTGTTTACAATGCAATAGATAATACAAAATAAAATGCATGTACTGAACATAGCTACTAAAGTAACTTACAATTTCCATGCATCATGTATATATATATATACCGAAATTTTACAAAGTCCCTTTGGCGCTTCAAAAATAAATACATGAAAATGCAAGCACATTAGAAACAGAGTTGCGAGTATTTGGTATTAATGAATACCGTTACCGAATTGAAATTGAAGCTCGCAAGAGACTTTGCAGAATTTGCACAAGTAACGTTTAGTCGGCCGCAGTCTTTGGTTTCCTCTTTAATGGAAGAACAACTATCATGTCGCACCGCTTCCACCTCTTCACTTGCCGAGCTTCTCGAACATGATGAGCTTCTCCTTGAAGCTCTTGGTGTCCGTCGAGACTTCGGATATGTTCCCGTTGAGCATATTCTGCAAATCCTCGTTCGTCTTGGAAGAGAGCAAATTGTTGACCGTCGCGTTGAAGGTCTTGTTGTCGTCGGAGCTCGACTGCTGCTGATGCTGCTTCTTCTTCGGGTAGACGACGACCGGCGAGCTCTGGCAGATGTTCTTGCGCTCCTCGTCGTGCTGTTCCTCGTTGTGCTCCCCGTTGCCGTTCTCCTGTATGCGAGATACGAGCGTGTAGGCGAGCAATTGGATGTCGAGGTTGTTGCTGTCCTTGGACTCGTCGCGGCGCTTCCAGAACGAGCTCACCGTGTCCTCCTCCTCGCTGTTGCTCTTCTCCCGCTCGGTCGCCGTCGACTCCTCCTCCTTGCGCTCCTGTTCCGCCTGGCTCTGCTCCTGCAGGTCCTTCTCCAAGCTGTCTAACGTTTCCTCGCTGTCGGACGACTTGGTCGTGTTTCTGCGCTCGGAGTCCAGTGTGTCGGTACTCCCAAGCTCGGAGCTTTCGGAGCTCTTTTGAAGCCTCGGCGGCTTCCTCAGCGGCACGCTGTCCTGCTCGTTGACGAAGTTGCTGCTGCTACCGCTGCTCAGCCTCTTGGGGGTGGACCTCTTTGCTTTAGGCCTGTTCTCCAGCTTGCAATTGTCCTCGAGGTCGAGGTTGTCGGAGCTCTCCGAGGAGTGAACCATCCTCCGGTTAGGCCTCCAGTTAATCTTGAGCTCGTTCTTGCCGAGGTTATCGATCCTCTCGAAGCTCTCGGAGGATTTCGAGAGGGGCTTGGAGTATCTGCTGCGCGAGAGGTTAATGTCGGAGACGCTGGCGCGCTTCCGCTTCTCCTCGGCCTTGATGACCAGCTGCTGGTGCTCGACGAGCGTCGCCTCGAAGCAGTCGGTCGATTTCGACATGAGCTTGTTGGGCACCCGGCTGGCACGCATTTCGAAGCTGCTGCGCCGCCGTTCCATCGAGTCGTCGCTGTTCAGGGCCTCGAAGCTGTCCTGAGACTTGCTACAGTAAACTCTCTCCTGAGACTTGGAGATCGGCAGGAGCAGCAGCCGCCTCGCCGGCACCGGCTTGCCTTCCCTCTCGAGGTCCGAGAGCTTGTCGAAGCCCTCGCTGGACTTGCTCAGCCAGCCTGGAGAATCGCTCTCCAAGCTGTCGGGTGACTTGGACAGCCTGTTGGAGGAGGACCTGCGCCTGGGTGACTTATCGTAGCTCTCGGATCCGGTCGAGGCTGTCCGGGGCGAGGCTTTCGGTATCGGTACGGGCTTCGCGCTCTCCTCCACGCTCATGTCCAACGCGTCGACGCTGTTCTTACTGGCATCTAGGTTCGACTCGAGGCTGTCCGGGGAAGCGGCCGCCTTACGAATGCTGGGCAGCTTGGCTTCCAGCTCCTCGAAGACGTCCGAGCTCCTGGACAGTCGGCTGGAGGACTTTCTTAGGATAGGAATCGGCTTCGTCTCCTGGGCTGGCGGCGGCGGCGGCGACGACGACGACGACGTCGACGGAGCCACTTCCGCCGGGTTGCTCGAGCTGCCGATGCTCGTGTCGGCGGCGGGGATTCCCTCCAGGCTGTCCAACGTGTCGATCGAGTTCTCGGAGATGCTGCTGATGCGCGGCAGGTCGTTCGGGTTGTTGCTGCTCGACTGGGAAGTGGAGCGACGAGGGGGTCGCCGGTTCTTTGGCCGCACGGAAATCCGATGCAAGGCGGCGGTGTGGCTTAAGTTGCCCGTCGGCAGATCGGCTGTAATCAGAGAAAATTGCTCATTTCGATCAATCTAATTTTCATTAGTTTCGATCGTTTTGCTAATCTACGTTCAAAGTAATGTAATTTTTTTTTTAATTAAAAATCCTAGATTTGAGAGAACAATATAATAATCGAAGTAGTCGATTTATAGAGTACGGTTTCATTTTAGTAATAAATTCAATGAAAATTATTCAAAGGTATACGAAAATAAGCTACGATAATAAATGAAAAAAAAAACAAGCGGAGAAAGCGCCACATTTTTTGATCTAAGAACGCTTATTGAGTTTACACAAGAAATATTACACGATGAAAAACTCGAGCACTTAGATAACTCGTTTACATATTGCTAGAGCAATAATAACTTAAAGAGAAGTGTACACATTTCAACTTATTTTGAAATTGTTTGCTTTAAAAATAAGTCAGCAAAAAACAGAATCCCAATCTAAAATATCCGTTGAACATTCGGCAAATAAATTCTTTTCGGCACTGATCGGCGCGAAATTAATCGAACCGGCAATCGAAACGGCAGCAGCGAGCGCCGCGCATAAATTCGACTGCGTCCCGCAGGCAGCCTTTCGCCATCGCGTTTCATCTCCGAGCGAGGCCGATCGAAACGAGCCGTCGTCCACCGGAAATGATAATTCGCGCGTCTATCCGCGCGCATCGCCGCGCGGCGCGTAATCAGGTCACCGGCCGCCAGAACTGAATTTCCAATCGCGCGATTGTGTCAAGAGTCAAGCGCATCAGGGCCGGAAGGCGCGCATCGCGCGTTAATTGCGCGAGCAGCAGCAGCAGCAGCAGCCCCCGAACTTCGTATTAATTATCACGGCGAGCGTAGAACGCGAGCTTGGCAAATAACGGCCAAACGAATAAATGGCTAATTTCAAGCGGGGCACAAAGGGCTGAATATTCGCGACTGCGCCACCTTTTTTCGCAATGAATTATATTACGTTTGCAGTGGGCTTCGCGCGCTGCGGTTACTGTCCATTCACGCTCTTGTCGATTTTGTATAAGCTTGGGACATTTTTCATGAAACTTTCCGAGTTTAACAGTGCTGTGATTGTATAAGCAGTCGAAAAACTTCAATTTTACGGATAATCGTTGCATCGATTTTACTGAAGCGACAGAAGCAATGTTTTTAGGGAAAAAAATCTTCAATATGCTTACGTAAGTCTTCTTTAAGTGGCGAACTGGGAACCTCGTCAGTTGGCGCAGTGATAAGTGTAGGTACATCCTTCTTCGGTGACTGTAAATAAACGAGAAAAAGCGAGAGTTAAAAACAGAAAAAACAAACATTTGTACGTTCATTCAATGCTGTGGATCGATTGGTTTCCAATTATTCTCAATGTTTAATACTTTGTTCGCCTCGGCAATGTTGAAACGCAAATTTTATCCCGTCCGGAAATTAGTCATAAAACGCTTATGCATAGTAGCAGAGCAGGCAGCAATCCGGTACGTAAAAAGAAATGCGTCTGCTGTAACTGATATATTAATAGGTAATACCAGTTTGACTTCGCTTTTAACTGTGGGAAAGTAGTATCGCTTATTATTTTACTATTGCTCGGGTCGTTTCGAAATCTCGGCTGCGAGAAAAACTTGAAACTCCTTTTATATAAAAAAGCCATTTTCAATGAGCTAATTTTAGTTGTATGCATAATTTCTCAATAATATAAACTTTTCATAGTTGTTTTTTTTTATTTTTGCTTAAATTAACGCAATGCCCCAATTTATCTGAAACGACTTTTCAAATTAGAAATGCTTTAAATTTTATGTTTCATTTTCGTTCGGCTAAATCACGCGTAAATCGCGTTAAAAAGCGCAATAAAAATACTCGGCGATCCATAAATTTCTTTATTATTTTCCTTATAAAATTGCCGCTTCCTTTGTTTTCAGCCGACGAAAAAGCCAAATTCGGAAGAACAAAGAAATATGACGGTCTGCTCGTCGCGGCGCGGAAAAAGACAAACTCGAGGCGATCTCCTTTCCCCGCGAAACGATCTCGCCACCCGGCCGCGCGAACACGGCGGTGCGATAACGGTACGGTGCGCAAGACCGGTTGCAGGTATATATACTCGCGCGAGTATTATCGACTCACCGCGAGTCTCTCGGCCCTTTTTTCCGAGAGATTCTGCTTGATTGGCAGCGCCCAGGAACTTGTTATGATTGAAAGTTCGAGCCTCGGGCTTAATTAGCGACTTGCGGCGCGGTTCGCTGAAGCGAATATTGCTGATTCGATCATGCGGTGAGACGTGGGAGGCGTCGGAGTTTAGAGTAAGTTTTAGATTCGAGGAAGGTGATATTCGAATGCTATGAAGCATTGAATCCCTAACTTTACAATTTATAGTTCAAATTATAGGTGGAGTAAGAGAAGAACTATAAATGAAAAAAGAAACCTAAAGTTTACTTGCTTCGTGTGCAGTGGGTTGAGTTTTTTCGTTATCGAATTGTCATTGCGCACTGCGGGCACGTAATAAAGCTCCTTACTTTGTAGCCACGTAATTAGATTACGAACTTACTTGTTAACATTATGTAAGAAACTTAAACCGAAAGGCTTCGATTCATGACTCTTACATTGTTCCTTTCTACAAAGAAGACCAATACTCTGTTTTAATAAATGAAAGATGATGGACTTTAAAACTGGATTTAAAAAAAAAATTATAATTCTAATTTTAAATATGTACAATTTATATTGCCTGAAACAGAATTTAAATGCCCGTAATGGCTCAAATTAAAACAATTTTGCTCATACAAATGAATAGGCAATAAGATCAAGATTTTAATTTAGCAGTAGGTAATTCCACTCAAACTGGATTGAAAACCGTGATTTTAATAGGATATAATAATAACGATACGTTTAAGCTTCAATAAAAGTTATCGCGATTTATAAAATCAAAATGAACAAGTATAGAATTGTGAAGTATGCTAAGATAGACCATTGAAGTACATTGTACCGTAAAAGTAACTTTTCTAAATATTATGCTAACGATCTTGATCTAAATTAAAGATACTTAATTCAAGGAATGAACGATCGACAGAAAAATTAAAACTAAACCAAAAATGTATAGTCGAACAAGTAAACCACAGCCCCCTCCTTTCTGTCGCCATAGTACCTCGTCGATTTCAAGCCTTGGCGGAACTCTCTGCCTGGGTCTGGGCTCAATCTTTCTGGCTATCTTTCTGGGCCTCGGCTGAAATTCGATCGTCACATTTTTCCTGATAATCTCCTCCGGCGTCTGCTGCCTCAAGCCGTAAACGCCAATGGTGACCTTCGGCATCCGAGCGGAGTCCACCAGCTGTTGTTGCTGCTGCTGTTGCTGCTGCTTGCAGTTCCCGTCGTTGCGAGACTGATCGATGAGACGACGACGCTCGACGGGATTCAGATTCAGCTGCTCGATTATCGCTCGGATGTTCGAGGAGATGCTGCTCTCGCGGTGAGAGACGACCATTTTTATAAGAGTCTTTTGCGTCCCCGTAACTTTTACGAATTAATTCATGGTGGTGCAGTTTTCGAGAGTATTTTCTCACCGGTCGTTGAGTCGGATAGAGTTACGGTTTTATCTTCCTGAAGATGAAATATCTGGTGGTTTTTTTTTTTTCAGAAATTTAGCGGTTATATGTATGTTTTGAAATTTTAATAGTTTTTCTGAGTTGTTGGAAAGTAAAGTGTGCTTAAAATCTATAACCAATACTATATGTTATAATTTTTCTAGTTTTGCTTTAATTCTTTGATTCTACTAGAAATAAAAATTACACCAATAAGAGGCAGAAGTTGATGAAATCATAGTAATTTTTAAAAATGAAATAAAGTATTGATAAATTAAACAATATAACTTTAAATTTCAAATACGTTAAAGTGCCTGAATAAGAAATATAGGTAAGTCCTTGCAACTATGCCTTTTGAAACGAAAACCTCGTTTTCAATAAATAATAATCCTTCACGCAAGTCCATAACAAGCATTTGTTTTTTAATTATCGTTAAAAGATTATATTGCATTCTATCTTCATTTATTTTAGACGATTGTTTCAGGCGTAACGTTTCGCAGACCTGTTTAAGAAACAAATGACATTTTTCTAACACTCGTTTTGTTGATATAAGATTTGAACCGAGTAGCGATCGGAATTCATATTGCATGACTGGTTTTATAGCAATCGATAAAAAAGTCATTTACGAAGCTTTTGTACTCTTTTTTAAATCTCGAAGGTTCTCGTTTCAATTAGAAACAGTTTTGAAAGCGAAATTTAATGAAAAATTATTACTCACTGCGCTTGGAAAGTTTTGTAAATTTTATAAAATATTTCAATTTGACTGTTTTCTCTGGGAGATTAGATTATATTCTTGATCAAACAATTTAACTTGGAGTTTCATAAGTTTATGATAAAAGCTTTAATTAAAAGAAAATGTTTCTCGAAAAAAAAAAAAAAATTTAACGAAAGTGAATCCTTATTCACTCATTAAGTTCATTATAATTCATTTCCAATCTCACATTCTTAATCGTTGCAAATTTATACTATTTTTTATATATAATTTATACATTGAGACCTTATTTTATTAAATAAGGTAAAGAGAAAATTATGGAAATAATTTAAACGCAAGATTTTCTAGTGGGGATATAAATAACAATAATGTTAATTATAGTCTTATTTGAGAAGTATAAATGTATTTAAAATTAGAAAGCTAAACAATTTTATATATAATTGGTTGTATAATATCAGTTCAGATCTACCGTTGCATTGTTTTAACTAATGAAAAAGATAACGAAAACAAGCGAAAAATTGTTCCTTTCAATATCTATAAAATTATTTCTCCTCGTGAAAGCTTGAAGTATCCAATAATTCACTCGATAACCTTTCTTCTCTCCAAACAACTCGACGCCCGTATCAAAAGGCAAAGTCACCCTCCGGGAAAAATACTCGAAAAATACTCAGGGTCGAAGGATCCACCCCGACTTATATTTATCGTCGCTTCGATCGGCGGTGAGGTTCGGTTCCTGGCACGGAGCTGCCACGTCGTTCGGCGCACCTCGCCGAATCGCGGAGATCCGCGCGCTCGTTTCTCTCCGTCGGGGAGCCGCGGATAATGGCGCGCTTTAATTTCGATCTCGCTTTCTTCGCCGCCGAGCGTGCGCTTTTCTGTATCTACTTTTATTACGCGGCTCGAAATCGGAGCGAGATGGACTGTGGATATACGACACGCGGTCTGCTTTACGAGGAAAGGGGAAGGGCTCGCGTGAGCAAAGCCAATGTCGCCGGGAATATGAGCCCCGCCGGTGGATTGGGGGGTGTTTGTTGGAATATTATTATTAGAAATAATTTAGCGGGAGGTCGATACTGTGGATTGGGGGAGTGCCGACTTTTTTCGATCAACGCTAATCGTATGACGAAAATGTCGAACCTTTTTGGATAAAAAAAAAATGTTTTTTATTTATTGCCAATAAGAAATTCTTCGAAGGAAATTTGTTTAACTTTGGTCAAAAAGAAAGTCAAAAGAATTGTAAATTGGAATTTCAATTTGGGAATATTATAAAAGTATCATACTAATTAGTAAAAGCATTACTTTAATTGCAGCATTTCCAGCACTAACAATGCAACATATAAATCTGCTTATGAGCCTCTTAATTCATCAGGAGTTCTCTAGATTTTTTTCAGTGAAAGTCAAACAGTTCGTATGATGCAAAAGTGAATATGCCAATATATTTTAATTAAAATTAAGTTCTCGTTTCTCGGAGTAAAGTTATTTCCAGTCCATTTATCTCAAAAAGGCAAACCCATCAATTTATTAAATTTCTCTCCTTTCGTTCGAATGACCGTACATTAAAGCACTGAGAGAATTTTTCCTGAAAATTTACAATTAAATTTACCGGAAAAATTACCGTTACGAATCGCAAACGTGGGACATCGCA
>UCOL01003601.1:0-18186 GCA_900474335.1 Ormyrus nitidulus | reverse complement strand
GATTTTAATATTATCTGCGTAGTGGAGGCACTTTAGAGGTCCAGAAATGGAATTTGACTGTAACCAGAGTCAAATTCATGATCAGTCGAGAACCTGGACGAAGAGGACATATCTCAGGATCAAAACAGCGTTAGATCCTGTGGCTGCACATATCATTTCTATATGTGCCAGCGATGAGTCTCTGTGAGTTTCAGTGGAATCCATGACACGAATGTCATGTTTTCTACTTGTAAGTTTTAGATATGAGTTTTTGGAACGAGATCTCATATGAGATCTCATATGCGATCTCATATAACGTCTCGAATGAGATATCGTATGAGATCACATGTTACAACTCATAAGATAGCTCATTGGCGATCTCACGTGATACCACATGTGATACCTCAAATGTGATCTAGTATGAGGTTTTTCAGTAGGGAGGTGTAGCGATAGTTGAGGATCAGGAAGGTGTAGAATTATCAGAACAAAAAGTGCACCACAATTTAATAAGCAAACATTTAAAAAATAAATGTATTTAGCTTAAAAAATATACAAATTGTCGAACAGGCAAATAATCTATAAATCGTACATAACAGAAATTCGTTCGTTTGCGGTCGCGGTCGAACTCGTACTTACGTCGAAAATTAAAGTAAGAGTGCCCTAAGTATACATTAACTTGCGTATGTGTATGATTTACAGGCATACGAAGGCAAAACTGTTTACATAGATACAAATGCGAGAAATCAAAATTTGAAATACTAAAATTAGAATATTATATTATATTAGCGCTGAATTTCAAGCACTTTTCGGAACAGTCGCTCTGAATCAAATTTTTTGTCTATTGCAGAAGTACCAGAACTAATGGACCGCAATAAAGTTAGGCGTCTAAAGGAAGAGATGCTGCGCTCTTTTAAAACAGAGCTTGATGACAGTGACATACCGCCGCTGGAGAATGGGGTGACGTTGTACGACGCGTTGATCGCCAAGATCCCGGAGCTGAGGGTGATTAGCTTCATGTACGTTAACGCGGTCGCCAATTTCAGCCATTTGCATCCTGACTTCAGGTGGCCAGAGCTGCATGAAGGGTTCTTCGGATACAAGGCGTTTCGGGACATCGCCGCATGAGGAGCAGCACCAGCAAGCTTACCATTATTATCAACATAATCGGAAAATTAAGGTATAGTTCTATCCGCACTACACTAGTCAAAACCAAATAGTTGTGAAATTGATCAACGTAGTTAATTAAATATAGATATACAGTAGTTAATTAAATATAGATATAATGCGCCGATGGAAACAAAAGAAGACTTTTTACGCATAATTTTATTATTAATTAATTTATTATTAATCTCACAGGCACTTAATGTCTATTTTGATAACAGATATATAATGGTTGAAGAATTTTCTACTGGATTAATAAATTTGATTCAAATCTTGTCGTCAATTGCTGAAATATCATAATGTGAAGAGCGAAAAAATCTCATTCCGCATAAGAGCCCGTGTTAAATCGCTAAAAATTGAAACATTAATTTCTCGTTTCAGAAGCAACTAATCTGGCCAAAATTTGAACTATACCGTTTTTATACACTAATCTACCACTGTGTAAAGTTTTATCTCATTCTTGTCGTTAATAGTCGAATGGACAGAACTACCTTAAACGATCAAAAAGCTTCCCCTTTCCCCGTCGGCGACTCTCGACTGACCTGCGAGTACGAGGCAAAGTACAGCCAGATCCGGTCCCCCAGCGCCCCCTTGACGTCCCAGGTGCAGTGGGTGCCCGGCGGCAGGGCGTGCAGCGGCGCCCGCAACCTGCCGCTGCGCTTCACCGTGCCGTTGATGATGAAGTGGCAGCCCTGCGCCGACTGCGCGTAATCCAGACCGTCTGAGTCGACGTACACCACCTAAGAAGCGGCCAATTTTTCAAGCTACTCTACTTTCGTGGAAAAGGCGAAAGAGTCGAGAAGCTTTTATTGTGTAGGGGAGAAAAAAAATAATTGTAACTGTTATCGCGTTAATTAACGAGCGAACCGGCAAAAAAACAGCGATTCCCTTCCCGCCAATAACCTCGTTACAGTGCCGGCGAAAGTTTCAGCCTCCTTAACGACACCCGCAACAGCCCCCCGCCACTTATTACCCATTCATTGGGCACTTCATTTACGGCGCGAAAGTAGCTCCCGCCGTAACGATAATGACCTCCCCGCAGGAACGGCAACTTCGGCTTCTCGCACGAAAAAGCCACCGCGGCCCATGAATACCCGAGAGCCGCCCTCCCTCTCACCTGCGTCTCGAGCTCGACCCGGAGCCCGGATCCGCCGAGCGGCACGGCGATCGACGAGCTGCGGAACTCGACGAGCATCGCGGGCCCGCGGGCCGTGATGCGCGGCAGGGGCCCGCCGCAGTACACCAGCAGGACCGGGTCCTCCACCCGCGAGCCGTCCCGGATTATGATGCGGTCCCGCTCCATGGGACAGTCCTGCCAGACGCTCAGGCTCGAGTTGCCCGGCATCCCGCTGCCGGAGAGCGATTTTACGGACATCATCGCGTGCTTGCAGGTCGGCACCTGAGAATTAAGAAGAGGTGACGTTTTCGTTGGTTGGGGGAGTTTTTGTCGTGGTTTTTCAACATTTTCTGTTATTTTGATAAATGTCCATTAGCTTTGTTGAAAATATCGAATTCGCTCGTAATATTGATGTATTATACTGCCAAAACGTTAGACTCGAATAAATATCCTTTTCGCAAACATGTTTTTGTGGACTTAAAGGAAAATATTGAAAGTATGAAATAAGGAAAATATGAAACGGCGAACTAAAAATACATTTATTAATTGAAAATGAAATTTAACAAACATATTTTTTTTCGGTTTTACAACTATTTATGATTGATTACGTTATTTCGATTATATTTCCACGACTAAGTCCTTTATTTTTACAAATCAGTTCCAGTTATTAACCAGAATCCTCTTTAAACCCCCAAAATCCAATCCCTCCATCGAGCCACAAAACGCGAAACACCCGCCAAATCACTGACCTCCTTCTGCCTGAGGGTGATGAGGCAGCTGGCATTCCTGGGGTACTCCCCGGGGTAATTGGGGCTCTGCACCCTGCAGGTCTTCTGGTAGCACTCGTAAAAGTTCCTGGAGCAGTAGGTCCCGGGCACCGGGGAGCCTCGCTCGATGGGGGCCTCGGGCCTGCCGAGTCTGGCGATCGCCTCGGGCCTCGAGACGAATCGATACCTCAGCCGGAACTCGAAGGGGACGCTCGGCGGCGCCGAGAACAGACGGATCGAGGCCGTCACCGTGCTCGTCTCGCTGTAGTAGGTAGCGCGACCCTCGCCGGGCCCGCACCAGGAGCCGCCCGTGAACGGTCGGCCCAGCTCCGCCAGCTGCATCGAACCTGAGGGGAAAGACGGGAAGTGGTGAAGGTGAAAGGGATTTTTTGTCAGTTCTTGCGTGTTGCTTTAATTTTGAATTGAAGAGTGTGTGTGAGATGGCTGGGAATTGCTATTTTTTAATTGAGAACTGCAGGTATTCGACCTACTTTTGTTCATTGAATATGCGTATTTAAATTATTCTTCAATGATAAGCGATTTCAAGATCAAAGGCTTTTTTATATTTTTATGTATGCAGTACATCATCAACAAAGTGTTTATCTTAGCTCCAAAAATGTATACTAGTTTTCAAAAGATTTTAAAATACTTTGATCGAAATAAAAAAAATATGAATATGTATTTTGAATATGCAATTTTTACTTTACATAAGGTCCGCTTACAGAACTTGCATTTAAAATGTACTGCCCTTTATAGTTTTGAGTGGTCCAAAATCAATATAAAAAGCGACCTCTATTCGATACCAAAAGCACCGTTTAAGAAACCAAGTCAAAAAGAAATGCGTCCAAAAATAGAAAACCAAGCCAAAAAGTACCCGCAGCAAAGTCCAGCCTTTACGTCAGTCTCCCTTCCCTTCCCTCCCAAATCCCAGGCCATCCATCAGAGGTGGAAAACGGCTCAGAAGCCAAGCAGCCGGCAGGCAGGGTACTCACCCTCGGGGCAGCTAGCGCTGATGTCCTCGGTCTCGGTGTCGAGGCGGCCAATGCTGAAGGCGTCCCAGAGCAGCTGCACGAGCTCCCCGTAACCTTGGCCGCTGGCGGTGAAGGTCAAGTGGCAGAGGAAGGGCAGCCGACCCTCCGCCGGACGCGGCAGATCCAGCCTGAGCAGACCATTGTTTATACTACCTTTCGTCACTCCTCACCCCCACCCCCCCTCTCAACCCGACTTTTTCGAACTTTCTTTATCTCTTTGTCGCGAGGTGCTATTGTCTTTGAGGGGAGGCTTTGTTTTTTGCGGCTTCGAGGAGCTGAATGCCGTTATCAAGGCTTTTTGCTCGCCTTCGTTTGGCACGGCTTTGGAGACGCACTTGAGAGGGATGGAAAGTAAATTTTCATTTTCTTCGGGTGGATTCTTGCTTTGCGTTTAAAGGAATTTGAAACTGATAATTTTTCAATACTCTCGCTTGAAATAAAATATAAAAGCATGTGTAATCTTCCGTATAATATTACAGATAATTTATAAGCTTCCTAAATCCAATAGAGCACCGATGCATTTCAGCGCGTAATTTGGTCATTGCAAACCAACGAATCTCCCGGTTCATTTCAGCATCCTCCCCCGAAAACCCCGCTCCCCGCGGGCCGATTAAAAAAAAAGGCAGTAAAGCAAATCTCTCACCTGTAGGTCCTGCCCTCGCGTCCGTGGTAGGTGCGGTTGCAGGGTGTGCAGAGGGCGGGCTCGTCGCTGCCGTCGCCGCAGTCGTCGACGCCGTTGCAGTAGGAGTCGACGGGGACGCAGTGGCCGGCCCTACAGGCGAGCTCGGCGAGGCCGCAGCTCGCCCCCGCCGTCCCCGGGGCCCAGAGCACGAGGCCCAGAGCCAGCAGGCCCACCAACAGCCGGGACATGCGACAGCCCACACCCAGACAGGCGTCAGCTGCTTCTCTCTGAGACAAAGGAGAGAGACATTTTTTTTTATTGACTGTATTTGGATTGGTGGACATTTTTGGGGGAAGGGTGATAAAAAAAAACGGGAAATTTTGGCCTTTTTAATAATTGGTCGATTCTGTGTTAGGTACTCGAACCTTTTTTTTTTATTGCCTCTACGCGTTGCTTCTATTCCTTAGAAAAGAGCACGTCTCGAGGATCCTCATAGAAAAGTTTCGTCTCCTCTCACCACTTCTTCGCCAAAAAGCAAAGTATTTCGCTTGAAAAACTGAACACAAGACTGATTCGACAGAATCAAAGTAAGAGAAAAAGTTTGTACAGTTAAATTGTTAATTATTCCTGTTAAATTTATATTACAAAATATCTGGGATAAAGGGTTTCACTCTCGTGGCTAACCCTAAATATTCGAGTGTAATTAAGTTTGTGTTAACAGCAGAGACTAATAGATGTTTAGTTCATAAATATCAGAAAAATTAGTGCTCGCACAGAACAATACCGTTGCAGGGCATTGCTCGATGCACTTTCAGTGGATTTGTCCGTATTGTGTCCGACAATCGAGCGAATAATTTATCGGGGCAATCCTTCCACCAAACAGCATTTGTTCTCAATACGAGACGAGAACAAGAAAGGATAATAAACTGCTTTAGTATTTTTATTGAAATATTTGCTTTTTAGAAGTCGTTTTAATCATGCTGAATAAATAATTTTGGTTTTTTATGAGCTTAAAAAATATATGCAAAGCTTTTATGCATCTTTATTTATTGTAGTTTCTAAATTTTTTGTCCAAAATACTTTCTTTAAAAGCAATCGACCTGAGTTCATTAATCATTATTAGTTTGACTTTTAATCAGAAAATAAGCTCAGAATTTAGTTAATTTTCTTTCCGATTTAAAAGTAGTCATATATTAATGGACTTTTTGATTTAATGAACACATGTCATTTAATTAAAATTAACTTCATTCAAAAGATTATTCAATTTAAATATATATTCTTGATCGTAAAGTCCAATTATGTAATAAATTAAATTTCGCTTGGTTGAAATATAAATTCACTCACATTGATTATCTTTCTAAAATAATCTGACATACATTTTCAAAATTTCAAATAAATTTAAAAAGTAAATAGATATAAACAAGAAATGAATTGCTACTCTTACATCAATTTCTCATCAAAAAGGCGATCGTTTACATTACTTGAATTAATCAATCGTGCATCTTCCTCACAATTCACTAGACAAATAAAACCATTACCATCATCCTAAAACGAACCCAAATCTCAGCCCCACACACAACAAACAGCACGCATAACAAAACAACACGCATCTCGAAAAATCTGGGTCACGCCCAGCCGCCGCGGCCGTCTTGAGGCCAAAGCTCCGCGTCAATCATCGGCCGGTGCTAATCCGACTCGAATTCTGCGGGACCGCGAGATTGATCGGCGCGCCTTGTTATTGCCTCGCCGCAGGGGTGACCGACGCTATTTACGATCTTTCCACTTTGGCGCGGTTATTGTTATGGAAATTCGCTGGACGAGCGGAGGAGTTGCTGAACCGGGCGAGGAGTTTAACTGGGAGGTTGATGGGGTAAATTAAAGAACAAAGGGGTTATTGCAACTGACACGGTGCGATTTACGGAAGGTTTTAGTAACTTTGGTGGAGTGATCAGTTGGGGATAAATTCACAAAGTATATCGATGAAAAAGAAACTAAATTCGAGTAAATGTTTATTGGAATATTACTAATCAAATAATTTACTTAATTTGAATAAGTATTATTTATTATTATCATTGAATATTTATTGAAAAATGATTCGAAGAATCAAGTATAATATTTTACTTATAAATTTCGTTTTTTTTTTCTCAGGGATTAAAATATTTATTATTCAGCATTCTGGACTGAATTTTTGAACGATTTTTCAAATAAAAATATAAAAATATCATAGTAATTGAAAAGCATTTTAAGTATATAAAAAGCTTTTCTTTTTTCACGTGAGTATTGAAAATTTTTCAGTACTATATAGTACAAGAACTTCCTTTACATTGTCTGCAAGTAAATTTTTAATTTAAAAATACAAAGGGCAACGAGGCAGCCCGAATTTATCAGGACTCCCGGGGACAATAAATTGTTTTAAAAATATGTTTTCCATAAACCATGAAAGAGGAGCGCACATTTTCATGCTTTCCATTGATTGGAATCATTTTTTATTCAATAAAGATTTTATTCCACGCCAATGAATTGCAAAGCATTTACTAGATTTTCATAAGCTGCGTGATCGAGTTATGCGAGGGAATCGCGGAAAAACAAATTTCGCTCTTGCTATGCGTAGTTTAAATATTGACTTGCCAACTCGCTTATCGCTGTTTGGTCGAGTGAAAACAATAATTTTAATTAGTAATACTCGAATGTGCAGAGTTACCGTAACTGATTTTTTACGACAATCCTACTCTCATATTTAAATTGCGAAACACGCATTTATAATGTTAACAAGAACATAAAACAGTCTTTTTATTTATTTGTTTTCAAATGCATGAGCATTCCATTCCTACGTTTCTCGGTATTAAAAAAAAAGAGAAAAACAGAACATCAATTTAAAAAGTATTTTCCACCATTACACTGACTAAAAGCAAATCGATTTATCTGTAAACTTCCATTACGTAAACTTGCATGTAAAAATATATAATCTTCTTAAAACAATAAAATCAAATTTACCAAACCTAATTCTCCTTAGAATTCAACATATCATTTTCTACGCGCAATTAATGTAGAATCTTAAACACAAAACTTTAATTCATTTTACTTAAGCTCGACGTTTACTGCCAGCGTTAAATTATCGCCTCTGCCCCTCCGCCCCACATCCAACTCAACGCCAATTACTCATAAACTAATCTCGATTGCAAGCTCTCCTCACCTCCCAAAGATAGAAAGTACATCGATTAGTAGGTCAGCCAATTCATTTCGCACCTTTAAATCGCAGGTATATTAATCCGCGGTGCGACGCTCGAAAAACTCGGCATTATCCGGCAAAGCGCGAAATAATATCCCTCCGCGGCTCGCTGACCTACTTGAACCCTCTCGCTCAATAGGTCAAGTTGGCAATAGCCGCGCGGTTATAATTATATCGCTCCACATAGAGGCGAGGGAAAATCGAAGCGCCGCTCTTTTCGAACTTGCCGATCGGAGGGAAGATTTTTGAAAAATCGCGGAGAGCTTTGTTTGGCTTGGGATGAGCTGCTGTTTGGGAATTCGTCGACGGGAGAATTTTGTTAGTCGCTTTTTTGCGGAATAAGTTGGAGTTAGTTTCGTCCTGTAATTTAATTTCAGCGTGAATGCAGACTTGAAGCAAGCGCGCTGTTAAAATTAGACAAACACGCGAAATTTAAGTTATGAGTAAGTAAACACGACGGTCTAGTTTCACACCATTTATGAGATACGTTTCGAGAGAAAATTAAGGTCGGCGAGACTGTGGAGTTTTTTAATTCAACATGAGTTGCAATAAATCAAAACCTGGCTATATATAATTGTATATTGTTGTAGCTTGTAATATGGCAACTAAAATTACTTTTTTAATTAAACATTTTTCACCCACCTAAAATTCTTAATTATTTAATACTACGAAGAATGAAACTATTTCTTGTAAAAATTTTGTTTAGTTCAACCGTTTTTTCAAATAAACAAACCGTACAAAAAGTTAAATTTCGCAATTAAAAGCGTAATCTGGGCCTGAGTCTTAAAAAGGGGCTCAGATTTTATTTAAGAAAACTTTAATAAAGGAAACTTACGAGCTGCGAGACCGTGAACCTCTTATTTCGAAAATTAAATTTCCTAAAGCTCATGAATTTTTTCATTTTTTCCTTAAACTTTCTTAAGCCCTTACAAAAATAAACGCAGTCACTTAAAACTTTCGCCACTGTCTCTCATTTTCCCAAAAATCTCCCCGATCCAAGCCATCAGTAATGAAACTTTAAAAAAAAAAAAAAATAATAATAATCACTCGCCGATCCGCGGCAGAGCTTCGCGTTAATTAAAATGTGGAAGTCGCGCCGCGGTCGCAGGAATTACGAGCGATGAATTAATGGGCTTCCGCGATACGAGTAATACAATTCAGTCAGAATGGAAATCGTTGACGGGGGTGACTTTTTTCTCGCTTGTTTGCGGCCGAGCCGGTAAAAATTCGACGCCGAGTCGTAAAAGGTCGAATATTTTCAGCCCGCGGAGGAGGAGGGGACTGTTTGCCGGGCTTTGAATAAGCAATCCCGCGGTAATAATTGAAATCCATTATTTATTATTATAAACGCGCGTTCATTATTTCTGTTGGTCCCGTTTCGATGTAATATAGTTTAATTTCGCGCGGTGATAATAAACAGGAGGAGGAGCTGATAAAGCTAAAACGTTTGAAATTTTGAAACGCCCAGGAAATTGTTTGTTGATGCACGATTCGATCCGTGATTAAGGATTAAGCGTTAATTATTATTAAATTAAAAGTAGGCGCTAAACGAGAGAGGACAGTTTTTAGCCGATTTTTAAAGCGTACAAGTAATTATAGAGCATTAAAACTTTGTTTAGACTAATTCAATATTCCATTTCTGTTTATGCTAATTTGATGATAGCAACGGCATTTGCATAATCATAAATTCAAATTCGATCATCCAATTTGTTCTAACTTTTCGTTACGGCAGACTAGTAATATCTGTAAATCAGCAAGCAAAGGCTAAAACTACTTTAATTAAAGGATAATGAGAGCATTAATTTTCTCCAACATCGCACGTCTTTTGTCAAAAGTCTCCTTTCAACTTAACTCAAGACTCCTTAAATATACATTGCGAGCAGACGAAAGCCTAATTTCCCTGAAAGTTACTTCGCGAGGAAGGTCTTCCTTTACGGAAACAAATTTTAAAAGGGTTTTAGACGGAGAGATATTTACTAATATATGTATTTGTATTTATGGTGCTAATGGCAAAATATAGAAATGAATTATAAAACGAAATTGGATCGAGTCATTTTAAGAATTAATTAAACGCCGTTAAAATTTCAGAGAGATAATTATTCGAAAAGCAGCAGACTTCCTTGTTCAGCGGCAAATTTAAATAACGAGTTATGTGGCCCCATTCCAATTTATTTTTTATTAAAATAAAATTGCACGTTTATAATTTACTGTATGAATTAAATTTTACTTTGGAATCGATTGACTTAAAAAAAAAAAAAATTCATGCAACACCATGATTTTAAAATACGAATTCCTTAACAATAAATATAAACGCGTTAATATCTTCACCATAAAACTACAAAGGAGATTCTTAGGTAGAGCAGAATAACTCTCCATTCAAACTGCCTTTCACAAATAGCAGACTCAAATATCTCTCACACGTTCAACGCCTCCGAATCAAGACAATAACCCTCGGCAAATAAAGCAGCCGCGCGCTAAAAACGAGAAAGCACCTCGCAGAATTCCGGAATTTTTTTCCAAACAAAAACCGACGCTCTCTAAAAATTCGAGCGGCGGCGTGGCGTTCCCGCGCATGCAAATTTATGATAACAGCTCGCCTTTTTTTTATCGACGAGGTCTTTGATAATAATGCAGTCCGCGCAATTAGCGGAGAAGTTTTGTCCGGCGCGCGTTGCAATTACTCTCGCGAAAAAGCGGGGAGAGGATATATTCCGTGAGAAAAACGGGCTAAACGTCACGGCGAAATGAACTCGTTCGACCGTGAATAAACAATTTATTTTCGCATTAACGGCGCCGATTTACGCGCCTATAATCGAGCCGTTAATTTCAATCCCCCGCCGCGGGCCGTAATGGAAACGCGCCCGTTTCCCGGAATTTAGAAGCCGGTCTCATTGTCGCTTTTCGAGTTTCGGATTAATAAACCCGCTTGATTGACGGTGTTCAACGGGCGGCTTTGTCGTAGCGAGTGGATTTAGTTTTATTTTAGAGGGAGATTAGTCCGCTACATTCGTCTTGCCTTATCTGACTTGTTCTACTTCAAGATTTTGCATGTATATCTCTGTGGCTCGGATAGACTTTAATTTAGATCAACACATATTTTTAATTGCTCTAAATAAGGGTAACGAACTGTTGAGTTTATTTTGCAGGTCAGCTGTCTCGTGTGACTTTTCTTATTTTATACAGATAGTGCATAATGAGGTTTCTTTAAAAAATTAGCAAATGATTTACGATACCGTTTGACGCGCACCATTATACGACGATGAATGAAAGACAAGCCAAAATAGCATTCTAGATTGATTTATCAAGCACTTTGCATTATCAAGCACAATTCTCATTACCCAAATAAACATCTCTCGCGAGAAGGCCGAGCAGAAAAATCACTGTAATTACTCGGCAATTATACGGGCAAGAAAGAATCTCAAAAAACTAGCTCCCGGAGAAAATGGTAAAAGAACCGAAGCGAAGCCGGAGAAATATATCCGCGCAAATTTCATCGACGACTACACGGGGATTTAATCGGCGAACTGAAGCGAATGAATAATCATAAGCGATGGATATTTCCATATTATGAAAGAGGCTTTTGTTCCCTTCCCCCTCCCGATCCGCTTTGTCTGCCTGTCTCTCTCTCTCTCTCCTTCTGCGAGCGGAGGAGGGAGAGAGAAATAAAAGATTCTCGCGAAAAGCGAACGCACGAAGGGCGAGGGAAAAAAATTGCGAGAGCTCAAGTGAACGAGGCCGAGATTTAAATTTTCCATGTAAACTGTTTCCTGCGCGCGTTTTATTGCGGTGATTTAGCAGGATTTCAGCTCCAGATTGGCTGGAATTATATTCTGACGAGCGGCCCGTTTGGCTAATTTTATTTCTACGGCTAATAAATTGCTTTATTAATTGCCGCGTCCGAAGCCCTTTTTTTCTCGCGGGACTCTTCTGTTTTGCGCTTTAAAATGCGATGAAAAATTTTCATGTTTCGCGGAAATGTTTACGGGCTAATTTTCAGGTTTGAAACGTCGTACTGCCTGCTTATTTTATTAATATCCTCGAGCTGGTAGCGAGTCTGCATTTCATTCTGTACCGAAAGCTTTTATCTATGTATAAAAAAGGAATTCAATGTTTGCATGAATTAGTAAGTTTTCAACGTCGTTTTAAAATTTAAAACGGACTTTCATACTTTACATATTTAATAGTTATCATATTAACAAGTAGAAACGCCTAATTTCGTAGCAGAGGTTTATTAATGCGGCTCTTCATTGTTTTAACATACGAGTGTAATCTTTGGATGTGGAAATTACTTTGTGCCAGGCATAAAGAAAGTCAGAAAAAGTGTGATTCTTTCAACTTACGAAATGAATGTGGAAGGAAAGCAAACAGACGGGGAAGATAAAAGTTCCTTTTAGTACCTTTAAACATGCATCTACAAAGTGAAGCCATTGTGCGGCTTCTTTCTGATCTGAAGGAACCCGCAGAAACGTCGGCTGCTCGAATAATTACGCGAAATAAACGTAGAGCTTCAATTTACTTCCCGTGCTTAATTCATGTGGCAAATTAAATGTTTTGAAATACCTTTTTAATTCAGAGGCTTCTTTTTCAAATACTTTGCATTCCTCGAAATTTTTCATAAACAACCTGCTTTTTATAAACTTTAAAATTCGCTTGCAAATAAATTTGAATCGAACTTCTGAAATTTACTCAGATTTTCTACCGAAAAAAAAGCACAACCACTTTTTCGAGAATTTAGCGATATAATTTTTAAAATCGAAAACAACCCCCGAGAAAATTTATTAACGCGGCCATTGCAACGACACTCGTATATTATATAAACGAGGGAGAGCCCTTAAAATTAATTACGGCTAGATAGCACGCCTCATTATTTGCTGCCACAAATCACCTACAAGAGCCTATTCAAAATCTGGCGCGGAGCTATTAATATCCCGCATAATTAATACCAGCATGGGGTATAAATTCCGGCGGCCCCAATTACATTTTTCCCCGTAACCGTGTCCGAGGGCTGCCGGTTTCGGCGTCTCGCGAGCGACGCATTTCGCTCGCAGCCGCGCGGGGATAAATAATAATCCCCCGAAACCCGCGATCGATTCGCTTTTCAAAAGGAGGCGCGGTGTGTGTGTTTTTTTTCGGAAAAGACACCTGTTGGCGGAATAGGAGAATCTATTAGCGAAATGGGAGGAATCGAGCGCAGGTAAACAAACACTTGTTGCGTTATCTATTGCGTTGAAAAAATAAGAAAGCGATGAGTTGAATAAACATTCCGGGTTTATGTTTGTATTTGGTCAACCCGGGGGAGATCAAAGACCGCCGGTCTCTGCGACGGAAGTGGGTGAATTAAAAGCGGCCGGTATGAAACAAGCCGGGGAGAAAGCTGCGGGCTCCGTTACGAATAAACTCGCCAATGTATACGGGTATGCGAATAAAAGTAGTGTTCTCGAATATTCGAGTCCCGAAGTTTGACGTCTTTACAAGTCTGACCTAACTGTGACTGTTTCACTTATTCTTGTACAGACTTGCTATTTTTATTGCCGACATTCCAACCAAAAAATAGGTCAGCTAAGTTTTTTAAAGTTTTAAGATCCCAGTGCACTCAAGCTCCATAAATTCTAAATAAGAAGCTACATTCACCTTTCACTCTTGATTCGGAATAAACTAATAATCACACTCTGAATTCTCCAACGCGGCTGGAACGTCCTCAAAGAGAATCTTGAAACCGCTCACCTCCGACTAAAATTTACTCGGCCTCCGAAAACAACGAAAAACCCAGCCACACCTCTCGGCCGACATCTCAATCAAGTCCTCGAGAAGGCCGCGATTAACAGCCTCCCCTCGGCCCGACAATTCCAACAGCTCCTCCACTCGATCGGACCGCAAAGCCGAGGCGCGAAGCGGCGGCTGCAAACGCGGCTGCCGGCTTTGTCGGGGCGCAAAGAGGCAAACGCGAGACGAATATTTCGGGGGGAATTCCCGGGCTGTAAAATGCAGCTGCCGCGGCGGCGGTGTCGCTGCGTGCGAAATGGGATTTCGAGGATTCTGGAGATGCGCGAGGCGAGGTCTTTTTTGGGAAAACTGTGCGGGGAATAAGGAACTGGGTGTGAGTTTTGCCTCGGGTATTCGTGCTTTTTTAGAAACGAAGAGAATTGAGGTGTGCGACGCGGTTCAAGTGTAGTGCTGCTGTGAGGTGGTTTTTCACGTTGGCAGCTTGTATTATTACATTTTTGCGGAAAAACATTTGTTATTCGTGCGATTCGTCATTCTGATTGATGATTGAATTACCGAAAATTTATTAATTTATTAAATCATTTTATTCTGAATTTTCATTCATTTTAGCACACACTTTCATAATGTTTAAGTTATAAGGTCTGCATTAATAAATTAAATCTTTGACATTACGCAAATGATATTTATTTTTTATGCACAAAATCTTTAAACATTTACATTTGCATTTCAAAAGCATTTTACTCGGAGATAAAACTGTATTTTTTAAAATTCTCCACCCTTTAAATTTATTCAAAGGTCTCTTTTTGATGTTCTTCCACAGGTGAGAATATATGCGTCCCTGCGAGAAATATTTTTTTTAATTTTCTCGAGCCAGAGTGAAAATTCTAAAAAATTGCATCATTAGCTCACTTTCCTCATGACATAAAACACAAAGATAAAACTAACCGTTTCGAATTTCATTTCACCGCCTCGATTTCAGCTAAAATCCGCTAAAACGAACTACATTATAAATCAAAAGACCAAAGAACAGCCGCGCGTTAAAATAACAAAAGCCAGCTTCGACCCCCGAAAACTCCTGCACTCCTTAGCTCCTCGAAAAGGAGAGCTTATCTCCCGCCGAATCATCAAAGTGGCCGCCTCCTTCAGCCGGAGACACAATGGAGCCGCAAAACGGCGGCGCAATCAGGGCTCCGTCGGGGCGGGAGGGGGGAGAAAAGAGCCGAAAGTCAGGGCTGGAAATTATCGAGCGATTACGCGCCGACGGTCGCGCCGCGCGCGAAAATCACCGGCCCGATAATCCCGCCGGTCTAATGAAGCGGCGGCGCGGGAGACAGTCGGCCGAACTTCCCGCGAGGCGTCGACTTCCGGGGAAGGGCGACGGACGGCTCGTAGATTGGATTGCTGATTGCCGTTTATTAATAGCGGTGGCTGATCTTTCTAGGGTGGGGTGCTTTTATTTTCAGAGCTGTGGATCCTTTACTATGACTAAATTAAGCTCGGAAAGTGTGCGGGGTCACGTGAATTGTTTAGAGTTGCAGTACGGCGAAAAGAGCGTTGAAAAAAATAGGTTGGAGGCTTTGTTAAACTTTTTAGAAACAGTCTCGAGTGCGGGGAAATAAGTTGTATGATATTTTTGTTTTGTTTTTCGCGCGAGCGCTAAAGTGCGTTAGAAATATTCTTAGAAAATAAGTCTGGCTCCGCGTTGCTAGTTCTCATTAATTTAAACTACAGAAATAGTAAATCATGCCGAGTGCACAAAGCCGCGGCTAGAGAAAATATTTGAAAAGCTTTAACTTGAACCGCAGAATATTCAACAAGAGAACATCTGTTTTAAGATTATTAACAATTTAAGTCTAATGAAAAAGAAAAGGGCGAAAGTTCACACTTTACGTTATGAATTTTTTTCCTTTTGGCCCAAGTTTCAGACAATCTCAGATTTTTTTAGCTTGACTGAAATTAATCTTTTTTAACCATTTTTATTCCGCGGATTTACATTTTAAATTAAGCAATTCGTGAATTAATAATTGGAGGAATATTCTTTTTCACTACTCTTTCGGATTCTGAGAATAATGTTAAGCATTACATTCTGTTATTTTTGCTTTTTTTATTAAGTTTCCAACGTTCTGCAACATTTATGAGTTATAATCCTCTTTTGGCAAGTTATTTCCAAGGGTTAACATTTTAAAAGTCCTTATTTCATAGAATGTATAAAATGATTCATCGCTTTCCGAAATGCTGCCTAAATGTTTTCCAAGTATTACAATGAGTAATGGAAACGAGTTCCCAAGTTAAAGTCAAGGCCAATTTGCTCAGAACAAAGAACATTTTGAAACCAAGACTAAGTAATTCTAATAGCTCCCAAAATAATAAGATTCCAGGTCCATTTGCAAAATGGGTTATCCCAAAATTAACAGACCCCGATGTTTTTACCTCCCCACAACTAATTTAAACTACTCACAGTCAAAAAAAACTTTCAAACTCCAAGTTTGAAAAACGCAATTAATCCTCGCGCCCCCCGAGCCCGAAATAAGCTCTTTAACGAGCGGCGAAATAACCCGCATCCGATGGAATCAGAATCGCAAATGACTTCAGAATTGAGTGCGTCCCGGGCAAAAGACAGAAATCCCTTAGCGCCGCGCGGCGTCAATTCGTTCATGTCCAAGTTCGCGGAGCAGCGACACATTCGAGCCCCCGGAAAGCAGGCCATCGACCTTCCTCCCCCCCCCCCTCCATCCCTCCCCGACGGAGCCGTTGACATTAGCATTTCTCATCTCGCGGGCGACTTAAGTTTCCATAACAACGGGGAGAGAGAGAGAGAGAGAGAGAGAGAGAGAGAGAGAGCGTCGAACTGCTGGCGCTGCTCCTGAAATGCAAATGCAAAGGGCAAAAGTCGATCCGCTCTCTCGGCGTATTCTTTATGCGCCGGCGACGCTCCTTGAGATTCTTTTGAGGCCGCATTCGCCGAGAGGCAAGGAACGCGTAAGGAGGCTTGTTCTTTTTGGAGACACGCGCCGGATTGTTTTCCCCACGAGTCGATCGTGTCGATAGGAAAGCTGCCTTTTTGGAAGGCTCGAGTCGATTGGCTGGGGGAGGTTAAAGACGGTGAAGAGGACTGTCGGTAATTTCGATTATAATTAGCTGAAAAATGAATTTTTTATTTAGTCGAACTCGTCAGTTGTACGCCTTCTAATTAACATCGTCCTGGAATTTCTCGGAAATGGATTATTGAAAAAAAGCAATATGCGTCAATGAACTTTGGAAAAGAATATTTCAAGACGAAATAGCGTGTATTCGTTTTTAGAAGACGACGGTGATGAGAGGAGAAAATATTAATTTAGCTTAGGGAAGCGGAAGTTTTCGGATGGATTCTTTCAGGCGCTCGTAAAGTTTGGAAGCTTCGAAAGTGCATCAGTTTCGACAACGTCAAAGGATGATTTATCCCCTCAAAGTAAGTTTTTAAGAAGAAAATTGCAATAAGTGCTCGAAAAATATTTTTAAGAAGGCTTCGACCGAAAAAGGCTACAAAAAAGAGAGCTAAGAATGCTGAAATAGCTGTCTCAAAAAGAAAAGCAATTCTGAAGCAGGCTCTAGGAGTGCTTTAAAGCTGGTAATTAGCTTAGAGCACTTTGCGCTCTTTCTTTAGAAACGATTTTCTGCGTTATGACTAAATCGAGTAGAGAATGCAGACGTTGAAATGCTGCAAATGCAGGCTTCATCACGAAAGAAAATATATAAATTTTCAAAAATAGAGCAAATAGTAACTTAACGGAGCGAGTATTAATTTACAACTTCTTTAAGAAATGTCTCGTTGAAGCTTGTGCACCTCGAAAGCGTTCTTTTACACATTTAATTAGCATTTTAAATTACTTTTTTTTATTTAAAGTTGATTCTTGTCGACTTCTCTTTACTTCCAACTTTTTCGTTAACACCTCAAGTATATATCATCACCAATATTTAGAAAAAAAGAATATTAAAAATCTAACTCTATCAAGCATAAAAAAAATAGGTTTCCAGAAAATTTCCAGCACCTAACCGTCACGCTCAAGCATCGGCAGAAGGCAAAAATTAAATTTCCCCCTTGCCCTTCCCGACCTGAACCCGACCTACTTCCTCCGAGTCCCCCCGAAGCCTCCTCCTCTCACCCGATAAGAAGGCAGAAATTACGAGTACGCAGATATCCGAAAAACCCCCCTAAACACCCCCCTCCCTCCAGCCTCCCTAAGCGACTCCCAATATCCCTCAGCGGCGTCCTCTCGAAATTTACGAAAGCAATTCTCCAGCACCCTCTGCGAAAGAAGCGGCTCGCAACGACGTATTTATATAAGCCCCCGACAAAGCGCTCGTGAACAATGCGCGAGATAAAAACCAAGGGAGGAGGCAGGGGGGAGGGGAGAGGAGAGAGCGGGATATAATCGATCGGCGACGCGCGCAGAAGCGCGTGGGACGACACGCGCCGAGGATCGACGGCCTGGGAATTCGGACACGTGGGAGGGTGTTTTGTTTAATTGAGAGCTGGGAAAGGAGAGCTCGGAGGTAGGACGGCGGAGGAGCTTGGG
>UCOL01003600.1:0-18194 GCA_900474335.1 Ormyrus nitidulus | reverse complement strand
GGTTTACTAATTCCTTGGTGGTTACATATACGCATATTCTGTTATTTGAGATTCTGGAAGCACTCAAAACCTTTTTTATCTACTAGGTTGCCCATCGCACATATATGTTGACGATTAGGTTCAAGCCCTCAATACAATATAGAATTATTCTTTGTTCTCTTTTTACTGCCGCTACTGCTGTTGTATAGCTATCATTACTTAATGAATCAATTTTGAGCGTGGGGATCATTAAGTGCGTTCAGTGTTCGTCCTCCAGATTGTGAGGCCATAATGGCTCATTCGCAATGAACACTATATCGGGCTAAGCCTTATGTTATGGGTACCTAGATATAAACAGAACGATACTCGTTTCACTCAAAGCAATTAGAAACACGCCTATCGCAAGATTTTGACAAAGACTGTTTTATACATATATGTGATCCTGATGTTATGTTGTTGTATCTCACAGGCCAAAACATGATAAATTTTGTGTTAAATATAATTTTACATGTAACAAATTGACCTTTTATAAATTTTAATCGTTGTATAAAACTTTCGATACTTTATACTTGGCAGGTGTTATTAATATTACAAAAATTCTCAGACATTTGGCTAACAATTAAAGACCTAGATGAGCAAGCAATAATGAGAAAATTTGCGAGAGTTTCAAAAATAAAATGTGTAATTTATTGTGGTAAGAATGATTTAAAGAAGTAAAAGTAATGGACTTTTTTCACCTCATATGTAAAACTGTAATTATTTTCAGCAACGGCAATCACGAATTTGATAGGTTTTTGTCAGTGCTCACTGCTACCCGTGCTTCTTGATACTATTGTACCATTAAACGAGACACGAACTAAAATACACATCATAGAGGGTGAATTTTTGTTTTTTGAAATTGGCGATTACTACTTCATTATCTACTTCTATTTTATGTTTATTATCGGTGTACACGCTCTGACAATAGTAGCTATCGATTGTATGACCTTGCTCATCATTCATCAAAACATGGCAATTTTTAATATTGTCAAGTATGATTTAATTATAATTAATTTACATTTACGTTAATTATCATGAAATTGCAAAGTTATTTTAAGTAGTCAATTGTTATAATCATCATTTTTAGATATCGTTTACAAAAAATTGCTTGCAATATAACAGAAGATAAAGACTATGTGTACAATTTTATTTATGGCATCATCAAATTACATCAAACTTCTTTACAGTTGCGTAAAAGAGAATATTGGCCTAATTTTTAATGCAAATTGAATTTTGAAAAATTGAAATGTCTATTGTTAGCGAATTTTTAATTGTTATGTTAACAGATTTGTAGAAATGGTGGAGTCTTCATATCAAAAATGTCTTCTTGTAGTGGTAGCAGGTACCACAATCGGTTCTCCTTTTGCAATATTATTAGTAAGTAAATGAATGTTAGACGCTTGTAAAATACTTAACTTATGAGTAAAAATATTAACAGGTAGTAAAATTGATCCAAGAGTCACAGTATCTGCAAATAATAAAACTGCTTTTATTTGCTTTCGCAACGTTTTTACATTTATTTTACTTTTGCTGGGCTGGTCAATTAATTGAAGATTGTAGTTCGGATATATACACTTACGCGTAAGTATACAGATTATTCAGTTCAAAGTGAAACAACTGCAAAATAATTTAAAAAAATATATGACAAATTTTTTGGTATTAAAAAAATTATATTTTAAGACTAATGAATGAATGGTACACTTTATTGGAACGAGAGAAAACGTTGTTAAAAATGATTTTATTACGATGCACGAAATCAAGTTTTTTGACAGCAGGTGGAATCGTCTATATGAATTTTGCAAATTTTGGATCGGTAAATATGAAAAAAAATTATTCTTGCATAAATAGAGACGTTACAGTCAATGCTTAAAAATGTAAGTTGGATCTTTGTAAAGATATTTTATATTTGTATGTAATTGCTGTTTTAGATAATCAAAACTATAGGATCTTATGGCACTGTAATAATTTCCATCTGAATTGGAATGTCTCCAAAATAGAACTCGAAATTAATATAGTAAATCAATAAGTAATCGCATTTCTTAACTTCTATATAAATTTCACATATAATACATTTTAAAGTGGCAAAGTGTAGTAAAATAAGAATAAATTACGAGCGATGTAGATTTTAGAGTTAGAATATGGATGGTCTTGTAAGGTAAATACTAAATAGTTCGATCCCACTGGGACACTTCTTTTTTATTTACAAGTGTCATATAACATACTGGATGGATGATTCATATTCCGTTGTAAAGTGTAATTCTCAATACAACTTTAACTAGCTTTTTGCATTGTTGACCAAATCTTTGTAAATAAATAAAGTGTATGAAAGTCTTATTTTTGGAATAAAAATATGCACCTGTAAGTGTTAAAAAAAACTTACATTATCAATAAAGTTATTTTATTGATATCGCAGCAATGAATATATTGTCTGCAAAAATTTAAACTAAAAAATACTGAAAGAAAGATTGAAAAAGTAATTTATAACTTAGTTTTTCAATATAATAAAAAATTCATTTTTTATAAATCAACAATAATGAATCAATTTTCTGTTAAGATATAAATTATTGCAGAAAAATAAAAAAAAAGTGATTTTCATTAAATTATATAAATTTATTATTCTACTCCAGCATTGGAACAGAAAATTATTTATTTTTTTTACAGTAATTATATTAAGCTAGAACACGTGCATTTATTATTTATATTATCACTAAGTATAAAACATAATGTCTTTTCACTATTACTATGAACTTTCTCTCTTCGCTTCAGCATAAATTACGTTATCAAGAATAAATAATATTAAATACTGATGTACAATTTCTGCCTTAAATTCGATCATTACATATATATGGCAGTGTTTTCGCTACTTACACAGAAATACATAAACTAATGTAAAAATCTATTCGACTGTACTGCGATATGATGAATGTATTTGATTGACTTGTATTTTAAAGTTAGTGAGTACTTCTAAGAATCATGGCAAAACCACGACGAGTAACAGAACATTATCAATTAGCATCTTTTGGCTTCGATAAGTCTTGAAAATTCTATAACAAGTCATTTACGTTTACACATACTCAAAGTTCAAAAAGTTGTCTTAAAATTAAAATATTTATTAAAACGTTCTACTAAAAATAATAAAACAATTCTCTATGCTTATGTGGTATTAAAAAGTGCTTTTTTGAACTTTATTTACGGTAAAATTCGACGGGATATCAAGTTAAAAACTACATTCTTCGAGCAGTCTTGACTTGCAGTCTTTGGATCTGGTCGACGAAGCAGTTCATTTTAAGGACTTGAGAGTTCTGCCTTGTGTTATTGTTATTGCACAGGACAAGAATTCAAATGTATATTGTGGAGTTCTGACATATCTGTCCAATCTCGCCGTTCTCCACCTATCATAACATTCCGTATGCAGCCATTGAAATGATCTCGCGTCATCAGGGTACCTTTAGGAGCAGATACTGAAAAAGTATTTAAATTTATTTATAATGTATTGTTCTCAAATTCATAAATTACTATCAATGAAATTAGCAAATTACACTATAATTTTGAACACTTGAATACATTTTAATTTAGAACTCTAGGCAAAATAAAGTTAATAGATACATTGATTAGATAGATTTAAGTAAATTTAATCTTTATAGCTCAATATCTTCTGTTTACTTCAAATTTAATAATTTACCTGGTATCCCCCCAATGTACAAAGAATCAGTAATTGCTGCTCCCATGAAATGTCCTTTAACTTTGGCCGGAAGTCCATACTTCTGATCCAATTCGTCAACTTTCAGAGCAAGCTCTTCGTCATCATATATCGCTTGAATTTTATGCCATCGGTTGTCGCAAATCGTGTAAGGATTCGTGAATTCTTGTTCAACGTAAAGAGCTTTATTGTCGCCAAAATCGCTGGACATGATTACTTTTCCGTTGTGAAGTTCTAACGACATAGACGGCGATCCTTCAGGGGCTGTTATTGATAGAAGTACTCCTGTTAGCTCCGTCGTTCGGAACTCTAGTTGCAGTTCCAGAACAGCGCCAAGTTTGAAATTATTTTCTGAAAAAGTTAATGTATTAGTTATTGTTAGTCGTGCAACATTAAATGAAAATTATTATAGTATGCAGTACTTTATAGTTACTTAAATTCTAGGTAAAATACATAAAAGCTTAATATTATTTTAACTTTTTTTTACTTAGTTACCAGGAGAGGTTCAAAACATGAATCATAACAACAAGTCGAATATGCAATGTAAAGGTAAAACGGAATGAATACTATCAATTACAAAAATAACAAGGATATTATATGTATATGAAGTTTAAGCCAAATCTGTGTCTAACGGTGTATGTTCTCTCTATCAGAATAAAGTAGCTTCTACGCATTCGATAACAAACGAGTTACCTCATCAGTAGAATTAAATGTCCTTAACTTCTCGTAAATAAAGAATAGAATCGATGATTCTAATAAAAACATATACACTTACTGTAAACTGCATATGCTTCGTCTTGAAAATACGCTCCACTTTCAACATTGGGAAAGCATTGGCCTACGTTATACGGTCGACTAGCAGAACCCACCATGTCGTAAACGTTACCATTAATCTTCAAGCCCCTGATGCAACCCTTCAGCGTTTCAAGCTTAGCAACTACTTGATCTGGCAGAGGAGTTCCGCTCTCAGGTAAGCCTCCGATGTACATTACGTTCGTTAAACCGATTTTCTTGGGCACTCTGATTTTCAGTGGAGCTTGAGCATCGACGATCATCGTCATTTTTTTGCCACCATGGCCGATTGTTACGTGGTGCCAGTTCCCATCGTTAAACGGCGTCTTGAACACCATCTCTTTCTTCTGTTTGGTCTTGATTACTAATAGTAATTGACCATCTCGGACGAGGACGGCGAGGTAATTTTTCGTCTTGATACCCTGATATTTTGAGATAAGTAAATTAATAAAAAAGACATTTTCTTAATTTTAAATAAATAAGTCTTCAGTGCATTTCTCTTAATAATATTTAATAGGAAACAAATTATTTAAAGAAAAAAAATTTATTTTTATACGAACACTGATAAAATGTTAAAATGTATTATCTATTAAAAATCTAAAAAAAGTTCCAAATTTAGCGTACTCACAGGTGTTATAAATAGCAACCCATTCGGGTAGTAAGTACGAAAATCAAATTCAATCACTTTCTTTTGTTCCCAAAATTTGTCAAAGTTGAGATAAAGTTGTGTGTGACTTTGCGGCTTATCACCGAATTTCAGTGCTCCAGGTTCTAGCGAGTAATACGGTACTTTTTGGCAGCCTTCAATCGCTGGCTGAATAGCCAATCCCCTGGATAACGAGGCTGATACCGAATGAACAAAAGGATCTTTTCCCATATTTGGTCCATGTCGACCGATGAATGCATGCTCGTACGTTAGAGAATCATCAAATTTCAAAACCAGGCTGTAATAGAATTTATTAAATAATTTAATATCGAAAGTATTCTTCTTTTTTACAAGAAAGTAATAGGATATTCAATGACTTTCTAATGCAAGAGTAATGAAATTATTTCACAATAAATACATGTTTTGTATTATTGAGGTTTAGAACAAATTACGACTGTATTCAAAAATAGTAATTTTGTACATGAAGGCGTAAATATTAGAATAACTTGATAAATAAAACTTACTGCTCATTAAAAATGACATCCTTGATAGCACCTCTCAGTGGTATATTCGTAGCTACTAGCTTGGTATTATTAATTAACGGAGGAAGGCCACCAAAGTAAAGGCCTCCTGATTCTGGTGCCTTAATTACCGCAGCTGACGGAAGCTTATCACTTGCCTGATATGCGTCGTCTACTCTCAACTCTACGTCTTTTCTCTTTTTAGTTATTAAAACAGTGTGATACTTTCCATCGTTATAAGTATTATTAGATTGAAGAATGAGTTCGCCCTGACCGCTGTTAAGACGAATTTCAATGTGACCCTCGACTAAAGCAACGGAATAATAATTGTCTTTCTGCAAAGATATAGAGAATTTCCTTAGTAAGCGATTAATCATAATTATTTGACTTAAATAGAAATCTTACAATTAACTCATATTCTTGATCTGAGACTTTGCCGAAAAGTTTCTCTTCAGGTCTCTGGAAGGTTGACAGCAGTAACATAGCGTTATCTTGTAATGATCTGAATGAAAAGCCAAGGGTAGAATTCTTCTTGCGTAGCGTAACACTAGGAAGTTCTAAGTAACCATCTCCGTAAAAACCAACAGAGGTCATAGGCTGCAAAATTTGATTTCAGTTTTTAAGATTAAATTTATAACATATAATTGGAGCTATTCTAATTTGAATGAATAAATATTTTTGAAAACAGTTCGTGAACCTACCTTATTACGACATCCGACTTCAACGCCGTAATATTGTTCGGCCATGGGATCGTAGCCTTCTTGTACGATGTAAATGTTGGACATGCAACCGAGGAAGGAGAATTGCGTGGGCAGGACGAAGTCGTCGATGCGGAAACTCGGCGGTACCCCGCCGATAAAGTACTTGGCATTCGACAGGTCAGGTATGTCTTCTTTGCGCGGCTGAGGCGTCGGTTCACCATTCTTTTTGTCGTTTTCGCCGTCGACGCTAAAGCTGCACTTCTCGGTGCGTTTACTGCTTTGGTACTGTCGGAAAGCATCGACTTTGGTCCAGTTACCGGTATTATAGCGGAATGAAGAGGACATTTCTAAACTGATGCCACCGCCGTATTCTAAGTGTAAGACTACGCGACCTTCTCGAAGGAATATCATGATGTGTCCATTTGGCTGAAAAAGTAAGTTTTAGTTGACGTGTTGTTCTTTGATTTATTATTTAGTGCATGTTATTATTTTTATGCTCTTACATTTTGAGGATCAATCGCTAAGAAAAGAATAGCGTTCTCATCGAACGTCCTGAAGTTGATTGATACCCCAAAAACGTATTTATTGTAAGGTCCTGAGAAAACTCGGGATCTTACTGCATACCCTTCTCCATTGAAGCTATAAGCGAGATCGTTGCTGAAGTTTTCAACTCTGAAAAATGATATCAAATATTAATCAATAATTCTTAAAAGACTCGTCAGTTAGTTAACAATTAATTACAATGGTCGATAAAAAAGAAAAGTCGCATCGCGATGATTGAGAGTTAATCTTTAAAGGGGTAAATCGTATTATAAAAATGTTTATTAAATTCAATTGTAAAAAAAATTTTGCAATTAACCCCTTATAGACAAAAAGAATTTTTTCTGATAGAATATTCATAAAATGTCTAAAATGATATTTTACCAACGTATCATAATAGACGTAATATTCATTCTTATCAAACTTCTAAACTTGCAGATAATCCGAAACATATAATCTTTTGTATACTCACCCTTCAATACAAGGTTGGCAAGCTTCATCAGGAGCATTGGTAATGAAATTCCAGAGGCCTAATGGCTTTCCATCTAACACAACTTGATGAACGCATCCAGGTAAGCCATTAGAGGCCAATAATTCGGCTGGTTTTAGTTTTTGGTCTGGCAAACCACCAAGCCATACGTGGTCTACTGTTGAAACGTCAAATCTTCCAAATTCCATACTAGTTTCGTTCAGAACAAAGGATAGTTTATTGGACTTTAACACCTGCTTGGTTACGCTGAGTTTTCCTAGATGCCTTATTCTAAAAATACGTTGTTAGTCGATTAATACTACTAAAATTACATAAATTATAATATCTTTTTGTAAAAATTACCTTTCAGCTTCGATCCTGTACCACAAGGAATCGTTTTGTGGATTTCCGGCGACGAGAATTTCAGGATGTGTAACTACTCCAATTCCACCCCCGACGTTCCAAACAAATCTAATTTTAGCGTCGAACATTTCCAATGCTACAAAATCATCCTAAAATTTAGAAAAAAATACGTTAATAAATAGAAAAGTCTATTTTTAATTTAAGTTTTTCAACCGATGGTTCAAATTGTTATTTTTACTTAATGTAAACTGCATTTAATTTTTTTTAAAAGTTAAATAATTAAATAAAATAAATACTTACATTTATACTACTAGCAAGATAAAATAATAATCCTTCTCTTTGGTAACGCGGAATAGCAAGTGTTATTACTATATTTGTAGTTGAGGACGGCTGTAAATGAGTAGCTCGATAAGATCTTATACATTTTTTGCCTTCTGCAGATTTTAAGGAAACTCGAATCTAAAACAGTAAAATAAACATATTTTTTAAGTAGAAAATTTTTCGATAGAAAAGAAATTTTATTTACTTACCCCATCAGCCGTATTTCGCGCTTCGGCGATTTTATCTTTTAAAATTTGTAATTTAGCCGCTAAAGTTTCGTTCCATTTATTAAATTCTATTTGACGCTTGATAGAAGCCAGTGCATAGCTTGTCAATTTTGCATCATATCTAGTTATATTACTTTGGGCCTCTGCAACTGTAAACATTTGAATTTGTATTGTTACTTTATTTAAATGTATTTTAAAGTTTTTGTTAATTTGCCGAATAGCATACCTGTTTCACTAGCTAAACTTATCCTAGAATCGCCTTCGCGTTTTAACTCTTGCAATTTGTGATTTAATACTTCGTCGATTCCTCGATGATAATCGTCAATAAGCTGAGATGTCTCAAAAATAGAGTTAGCAGTCTCCATATTTTCATTTGAAATAATGTCTAACTTTTCTTGCACTGCCAAAATTGAAGCCGAATTTTAATATAATAGAAACATTCCATAACGCAAAATAAAAATTTAGTTAATTCAAAGACTTACATTTTCGACTATCACTTTGCAATTCTCGCAATTTAACATTAATTTGATTATCTTTGTTTCCAGTATTATTCAAGGAATCTTTTAAATCAGCAACTGCTTGCTTTTGACTTTCCAGTTGACCTCTAGCCTGCATAATAGGTCGGCTATGATTTCTTGTCCTTTCTAATTGTTCACTTGATCGCGCTCCAATTTCTAATGCTTCATCTAATAACGAGGGTGAATCGGGTCCATTCGGATATACCTGACAACATTTATTAAGAAAGTGAAACTGTGATTAGTATGAAAAAATATAAAACTATTTTTATTAATTAAAATCTATTAAAATTTATTGAAATTTTCATTTTGAAGAAAGTAAACTAATTAAAATAATTTAAATTACATACATTTTAATTGTAACTAAAAACATTTTCTTAAGTAGCATACACTTATGTTACTTTAAAAACAACGTTGTAACTCCCGTTAGTGAAAAATATTATTTCATTTTTTAGAACTTTGAATCTAATTTGAATCCAGCATTACGTGGCCATGATAGCTTAATTTAATAAATATTTATAAAATACTTATCATTGACAAGAAAAAACTTACTTTCCTATTTACATTGTCGATGATTTCATTAGCATTTTCAGCAGCCTCTTTTGCTTCTGTCAAACCATCGACAATATTTTTATATGCTTGACTTGCTTTCAGGGGATTGGCGGCTTGTGCTCTCGTTTCGGAAAATAATCTGTAAAAGTTAACAAAAAGTATCGTCACCGCTGAATTTAAATCAGTATTAGCATTTATAAGTTAATTTAATGCTCTTACCCTACATATTGGTCCACGTAGTTAGAGAGATTCTGAGCATGAGCTACAGCTTGAGCAACGTACTTATGTTTATATTCATAATTTAATCGGTACAAAATTTCTTCTTTTGTAGAAAGATTAATTGTGGATGATTGCAGCTTATTTATCATATCCGGAATGTCCTATAATTAAATGTCAAGGGTAAAAATGATTTTGATTTATTTAATTATTTTCATAAAATTAATGAACCAGATTTACTTGTAAATTATTTTCACTATCGACAATACATCCTTTTCCTTCTTCCACGAGCGTTTCTCCTTCTTCGAGAGAGGCTTTAACTACAGAGTTCGTTTCTTCGATTTCTTCTTGTTGATAGGACAGCATTTCATAAGTTATATTCACTTCGTTATACAAAGCATCGTAGGTAAACATTGTTTCCTGCATATTCTCCATAGTCTTCATCATATCTTTTAGTTTAATAGAATATTTATGAGTTTCTTCTTTGGTTTTCTCTAAGGGTTCCATCGACAAAAGTAAGCCACTAAGCCAATCTATGTAATCGGTACAATCACTGGTGAAAACAATAAATAATAATTTTTATTAAAATATTCAATGTAAATATGGCGTTTATTTTTACAATCAAACCTACTTAATCAAAATCTCAAACATTTTCGTTCGTTTCGGTATATCGACAAGTTTCATTTCGTGTAAAATTTTGTTTGCCTCCTTCAGAACCTTTTTGATTTCTATTTTTTTATCATCGTTTTCATAATACACTAGTTCTGTCACAGTACCTGTAAAATTTATTTGAAAATATGACAGTCAATGTATTATGTGCCGAGAAAACTTTTATAGCTATATAATGACGCGTTATTACTCACCGTTTATTTCATTTCGTAATTCTTCAAGCTCCATTTTTAAACTGTAGAAATTGTTTTCAATATCGCCACTTTGAGATTTTAAGCTTCTTGCTTCGTTTGCTTGTTCGATTGCCTGTTTCAAGAATGAAAGTAATATTTCAATATGATACTTATTAATTTATTATGTATTATATAAATTATTAACTCACGTTATTCAGCAGATTTTCTGCTTGTTTTCCTAAAAGTCTGTAGTCTTCCCAGGGTATATTTTTTAATTTTTGCTCCAGTTCTCTTCTCATTTCAATTTGTTCGGCTAAAATTGTCATGTTATCGTCGATGGAAGCTAATTCTTCCCAAGGTGGAGCAATATAGCCAGATGAAATATGCGTGGTTGCATTGGCTAATTCATACTTCATGTTGTCCAAGTCATCCAAAAGTATACCAGTACAATTATCATTACATGCTGTAAATAAAAAAAATATGTCTCTTACTAATATGTTAAAATAATATTATGAAATTTTTAGCAGAATAAATTGTTACTTTTATTGATACAAATGATTAAATATACATTATTCAGTTAATACATTTTTTACTATAATATAATTAAGAATGTGATTATTTTATTATTTTTAATTATCAACTTTATCAACAGCATTGACGAGACTAGCTAGAATTTCGGTCCCTCGACCAGCATTCTGGCATCCCTCCCTCAAAATAGGGTTACGTTCATTTTAAAAAATCGCATCGATTTTACCATCAAAAAACTACCGATCAAACAGCTAATAATCTTCCATCGCAAAACTCATCGATTCGCCTGCGCCTATAGAACCCAACGGAAAAGAACTCACAGGTGCAGTAGGGCCCGATGAAAACGTGGCGCTCCTGGGTGCACTGGGAGCAGTCTCGACCGGTCGATCCGGGCCTGCAGTTGCACTGTCCGGTCTCGATGTCGCACTCGTCGCTCGCGCTGCCCGCTGCATTGCAGCGGCACGGCGTGCAGCTGCCTCCCGGGGTGCTCGGGTACCCGTAGTGGCCGTATGCGCAGCGCTCGCAGCGCGGACCCGCGTAACCTGGACGGTGAACAAAAAGGGTGTACTCGCTTTTTTATGTGTCGTAGTTTAGACTTTGAATAATGGCTAAAGCGATTGCTGCGTTTTGAGCATTTGCAAGATTTCAAGTGCAAATTGTCGATGCGGAGTCTATTTGGAGGGTATATTGTGTTGAACGTTCAAGAGTTGTTATTTATTATTTTAAAATTAAATGGAAATTCAAAAATAGCTAAAATCTGTATTTGCTGCACTTACCTGGCTTGCAAACGCAAACGACTTCATTGTCTGAGCGGACTACGCAAGTGTTTGAAAACTTTTTGTCAGTTTGTGGACACGGGCAGGCTTTGCAGCCTCCGTAATCAGGATCGCCGTAGAAGCTTTCGGCGCAAACTTCACAATTGGGACCAGTGGTATTCTCTTGGCAGTACTATAAATATCAATATTATCGAATTAAGAAAAGAAATTCTCCTAAAAAAAGTTATTTATCTTATTGATATAATATTTCATTGTACTCTTAAAAGCAAATAATAGTATATTACTTTGCATTCACTGGGAAATATCCTAATTTCGTAACAAAATAGAACAAAGGGGGCTTATCTTTTTCCTCGCATACGCAAGAGCTTATCAAATTGCGAAGGCATTCAAGTGTAACTTTGCCTAGGAACTTAACGCACTGTAATAATTGCAGCAACGCATTAAGATACTTCCGTTATCTAATAGGGCAGGCTTTTCGCAATTACGTAATTGATATTCTACATAGGCCTTTTTGTTCGAATTTACGAATTCTTACATTTTTCTGTTGCAATAAAGCCGAATTCGCAGAAACCACTTTTGCGATCAACTTAAGAGTATAAGTATTAAATTTTAAGAACGTTATTACGACTGGTGAGAGTAAAGCGGTAAAAGGTGTCAATTATTTGAAAGCATATTTATTATAAGCAGGCGTCGTGAAAAATACAAGATAGTGAAAAGAGATACTTAAAAATAACGATCGAGTATTTAGATATGCCAATTTTTGGAAGATTAATTTACCGTTTCAGGTGCGCGCAAACGAAAGTATTGAAAACATCAAAAACAATGACAACAGAAATATTTCACAAAAATCACCATGCAATTTATTACTTCAATTAGAAAGCACTTTTCTCGAAAATCAAAAAAATCTTCCGATTTACGTTCCATCTCCCGCTCTCGGCCGCTCATCGAGAAAATGATTGGCCTCCCTAAAAGCCTACTTCTACAAACGACTCCCCTCGAGAAAACGCTCGGATAACGACTCGCGCGCTTCTTGCACGTGCTTAGAGAACGACTCGCGCGGCGCGGCGGCGCAAGGTCGATCGTCTCGGGTAATAATGGGAGGCGAGATCGCACTCACCAGGCAGTGTCCGGTTTCGCGATCGCAGATCTCGGATCTCCCGTTGCACTGGCAGCGCTTGGCGTGCCCGACGAGCTCGATCAGGGTGTTGCTCGTCGTCGTCGTCGTCGTAACGTTGATCTCCCGCCACCTGTAATATCCCCAGCTCGGGTCCTGGCAGGACGTACCGTTGTACTCGTCCGGGCAGCTGCACTGCTCGACACCTACTGCCAAAGGCGGCGCGTGCGTCGCCGTTAGTACCGCTGCGTCTATCGAGGCTTCCAGCAATCTGAGAACGTTATTTTTTAGGAATGGTTTTTACTGACTTTAATCCGTTCTTTATTTGGTCTTAGAGAAAGAGGCGTAACATTTAAATGACTCCTTCTAGATAATAAAGTCTTTTGAAAAACTAGTTTTTAAAAATAAAATTTTTTCAGAAATAATAAATAAAATCAGTGTACAATTGATTTGTATTATGTATAAAAGATATGTCTGAAAGAAAAGCATTGCTGCTTTATGTATATTTTACAGTAAATTTGCTTAAAATTTTTTTTTAATTGTACTCACGTTGCCGTAGAAAAGTCCGTGAAGTCTGAAGCTTTCACTAAAATATGTTGCACATTCTGCAAAGCTATCATTAATATTTCTCTGGTAACTTTAAATTCCGGCCTACTTCTTAACTGCCACACAGATTCGTGAAACCTTTCAAAATAAAGATTATTTTTAGAATATAGAACGAAATTCGAACTTTATTTTCGATCATAAGTTATACTACCTTATAACGTAACAACTATCATTATTCGAATTAGGCGGATAATATTCCAAGACGACGCCGTTTCCTTGCAACTGTACCAAAGGAAATCGATGGCCCGATCGCAATACGTAGCCGCCTTCTGTTCTCGTGGTAAAACGGAGAAATCCGCCGTACGATACGATCTTTGAAATAAATGTATGCACTTTTTTACTTCGCACTAAAACTTTATAACGCCGGAGAGGATTGCTATTATTATTACCTTATCGTTTAGAAATGACTCTGGCAATTGCCAGTAAACAGGAAATTCACGGTAAAAGTTCATCGGCAGTGTAACATCGCCGTCTGTGCCGGGGATAACGTAAAGAGTATTCGTCTTGTTTAATCCGTTGTTAAAGTATGGTAAAACTATTGAAGATCCGTAATTTGTCACCTAAAAATAAATTTTAATAGTCACAAAGAATTCATAATCTTTTCATAATCAAAAATGTATTACTGTTTGATAACTTTTCAACACTAAATTTATTCACAATATTCGAATAATTTGTAAAAAAAAAAAAATTATTTTTCAAATTCTCAATCGAAAAATGTTAAAACTACTTCCTCACTTAAAATTTTAAAACTACTTTGCAGCAACCCTTTATTAACACTTAAAAATTTAACCAACCGCCACTTCATCCCAACGAAATTAAAAAAGCAAAATAATCCAATGTGTTCTCGAAACGGCTAAAAAAGGCTTCTATTCGTATCGCATCTAAACAGATCGTTATGAGGGCCGGTAGATAAATCAAGGCTCGCTACTTACAACGACTTCGTTAACGGTATCGTTGACGTAGAGGACGCGGGGCCGTGGAAGTCTTCGCTGGCCCCAGCTGAGGCCCGCCTGCCGGCACTCGCTCGTCCTGCCGAAGCAGAAGCACTCGGTGCAGCCCCTCGGGTTGTCCGCGGACAGGCCGAACGTGCCCTCCTCGCACTGATTGCAGCGCCGGCCTATTACGTTGGGCTGCGAATCGAAGGGAAACAGGTTAGTTATTCTGGTGCTCGATGGCTATTGTTTATATTGCGTGCTAGCTTTCTAAAAATATTATTCAACATTTATGAAATTCACGTGCACAGAATTACAGTTTAGCAATCGTAAACTGAAAGCACATTCTTTTCAGCCTCACAAACTTGACTAAAAATTGATTAAATTTCTGCAGATAAGGGCGTATTTTAAAAACTAAGATCTTTATGTAATTTACTTTAGCAACTTTTTAAAGGTCATGTTTTTAAATTGACAAATAGTTGTACGACCACATTCTTTTAATCTGGTGTAACGTAACTCACAGATAAACTCAAATCATCGAAATTAACTCATGTTCCTTAAACAAAAACCTACATAAGCATAACTAAAAAATCGAGAATTGAAAGTGAAACCTTGCAAGGACACTGTCCGCCCTCGTCGCATTCTCCCAGCGAGCCCTGCGGATCGCAGAGGCACGGCTTGCACCTCGGATAGTCGTAGAATCCGGGCGCGCAGCGGTCGCAGCGACGGCCGGCGAAGCCCTCGCGGCACAGGCACTGGCCGTCGATCTGCGAGCACTGCTGCTTGTAGGAGCCGGAGGAGCTGCAGCCGCAGGCGCGGCAGCCCAGGCCGGGGCGCAGGTCGTAGCTGCCCGGGCGGCATCGGTCGCAGCGCTCGCCGAAGCTCAAGGCTGGACACGTGCAGCGGCCGTTGCTCGGGTCGCAGATATGGCCCGGCCTGTCGCAGGGATCGCAAGCTGGAACGAAGGCAGAGGATGATTTTTATGGTTGCCTGTGATGGTTGAAGTGTTCGTAATGCTGACACGTTAGTTTAGCGTTAAAAAAAAATTCAGTCGTGGCACTTTAAAGTATATATTAAAAGTATTTTTTGAGCAATTTTAGTTTTTCGAGGTATTTCACTGAAAATATAAATTAAGCTAATTAAAAATCCAACAGCATTTAATAAAAAAATCAAGCTTTGTTGAAACATAAGAATACTCAAGGTATTTTTCATATGCAACATCTAAAAGTAAAATTTTGTACACAATGACCATTGTACTTCGTCATAAAAATTTTCAGACTATTTATTTAAATTTAAATTTAGATAGAAACAGTCAAGTCAATATGAACGTGCATAAAAATATCAATGCATAATAGTCCATCAAACCGAAGCCCACAAGAAGGCACCCCTGAAAAATCGAGGAACCTAACGACTGAGACATTGCCACCCAGCTCGGTAGCACTTGCCTTTTCCCCCGCGAAAAAAAAAAAAAAAAAATCATAACAATGGGTCCCGAAAGGAGGACTCATCGTTTAATCTTACGTTGACAGCCGTTGTGGGAAAATCCGTAGTATCCCGGAAGGCATGAGGCGCAGCGCTGGCCGCCGACGCCGGGCTTGCAGTGACACTGGCCGCTCGCGTCGAGGCAGGAGGCATTGTGAGAGCCCACGGCGTCACACCCACAGGGCGCGCATCCCGCTCCCAGGCTCAGGCCCCAGTGGTCCGGCTAAGAGGAAAAATCGATGAGACAATGAGGGCCTGGAGGACGAGGATCGGTGTGGGTGATAATGACGCGTAAGGTACGTATTGTTTTCTAATTGTTTATTTCGATGCTTCATTAATTTTAATAGGTATATGCGGGCTGCTTCTCACGGGAAAACAGTATTTAAACAGACAATTTTACAATTTCGAACCTTTCTTCGAGTATATGTAATTCTATTTTTAGTTTAAATATGGCAATTTTTATTATCATAGATAGAGGGCTTTTAAATATTATGAATTTTCGGTACTGTTCATGATGAAACAATTTACATAATGAAACAATGATACAAATTTACACAATTTGCATAATTAAACAAGATACCACAGTATAAATGAAAATTGACTTACCAAACATCGGTCACATTGTCTACCGACGACGAATGGCTTACATTGGCACTGACCAGTGACAATATCACAGGATGAGGACAAAGATCCTGCTGGACTACATCCGCAAACTGCAACAGAAAAAATAGCAATCATCAAATAATCAATTCAATTATTTGAACGCGGACGTAATTATATAATTCAAAATTTGAAGACTGGGATGTATACAATTTCTGTATGTTTATTCTAATTTTAGTCAAAGTTTAACAGATAACGTTAATAATGTATGTTTAAAACTTATGTTCTTAAATATATGTTGTGATGCGAGCGAGTAGTGAATAATAAGGCAATATCCATATGCCAATAAATATATTTGTGGCGAGGCAATACTAGGTGTATAATAGTCTGATAACCCCAGAAAGATTGACAAACGCGATGGGAAAACTTGTCAAGTAGGTGCGACGCAGAGGGTTCTTGAATAAATTGGCTAACTAATAGCGTTCTTTGAATATATTGTCAAATGCTGTTTAAGCGCGAGCTTTCCATTATCTTGCTAATTGCGTTTTGTACTGATATGAAACACGAAAGAAAAGTCTACAAATAGAAAAATTAGTTTTCTATTTTTTGTAACGCATTGAAGTCAAAATGATAGCACTTGTTCAAATAAGTGGATCACTTCGATACTATTTCAATTATTTTGTGTTTGGCAGCATTTTTACAATAGCATCTACATTATGCATTCCTACTAGTATGTTTCGTCCCGGGGACTTAAGAAATGCAAGGTATATTACCAAATATTTTTAATTTTAAAATTTTTATTTTCCATTTACCTGTAAAGTTTATTGATATATTAAACAATTTTATATTTTACACCATTCGAGAATACTTGCAATGATCTGCCGATCTATAAGCTGGATAATTGGCTTGCAATGGGAAATCAGAGGACACGAACATCTCGCAGCAGAGCGAGCCTGCATTTTTGTGGCTAATCACCAAAGTGCTTTAGATGTTTTGGGTGTCGCACACTTGGTGCCCGTCATGCAAAAGTGCATAGGCGTTGCTAGAAATGAAGTTTTTTACGTATGGCCATTCGGTTTAGCATTTTGGCTGTGCGGGTCAATTTTTATTTATAGAAACGATTTGAAAAAGACGAAGATTATTTTAGACAGATGTGTGCTAAAGTGCAAAAAGGAAAAGGTATTTGTAGACGATTGACAATAATATAATCTTAATTGACGTTAATGTAAAGCATAAAATTCGACGATTTATATCTATTGATTATTTAAGGGAGACTTACGCATGTAAATGTTTCCCTTTGAAATTGCCTGTAAAACTATACATTGTATAAATAATAACTTCTTATGATATATAATTAAGTAAGGCCAGGTAGGACTCTTTAGGATTATTCGATGCCAACAATTTTAAAATTTTGGTTTTGCCATAATCTGCAAAATGCATTAATTGATCAATTTTCATTCTATGAAGTTAATCATTGATTTATTTTATATTATTTAGAACTGATGCTATTGTGATGTACTAAATTTTTTAATTTCTTTGAAAATTCTAAAATTTGATAAAAATTAAAAAAAATGAACTATTAAATTAATTATTAAACATATAAAACCACTGCCAATTCATTGGCACTTAGCTTCCTCCTAACTAATTTATCGTTCCAACATTATCTCTGAGATTCATTAAACACAATCGATTCTAAAAACATAATTTCAAACTATTCTTTATTTAATTAATTA